>CM029633.1:3015441-3275441 GCA_017311315.1 Dendrocalamus latiflorus | reverse complement strand
GCGGTAGCTCCGCGAATGTATTATTTGTGGCAGCCTTCGACCAGATGGGGATCCCTCGAAGCCGCATAGGGCCCTCGGGAATCCCACTGCAGGGCTTCGGGGGACAGCCTCTGCGGGCGCTGGGCCAAATAGGTCTTCAAGTCTCGTTCGGCCAAGATGACAACGTGCGGGCCGAAGATGCCACCTTCGACGTGGTCGACCTTCCGTACCCCTATAATGCCATACTAGGGCGCCCAATCCTCAACTCCTTCGGCGCGGTACCACATCACGGCTATCTATGCATGAAGATCCCGTGTCCCCGGACCATCATCACCGTCCGAGGCGCCCAGGATATGGCCCAGCGCATTGAGCCAGGTACCACGTATCCGCGTCGCGAAGCCCAGCGGCGCCCTTAGAGCTGGCGTCACAGCGCGGGGGTCCGCGGGGCCGTTCAGAGGCACCTTGGCGGGCCCTGCAGATGTCTAGCGACTAGAGGCTTCGGCCGCACCAAGGACAAACGGTTAGTATATCCACCCCTTGTAATTGCTTACCCGCGCAAACAGGGATATAATGAAGATCGCCGTTTGTCGCCAATCTTTCTTCATCACGCGCACGTACGCGGCGGAGGCGCGCGCAGGCTTGGCCAGCGCGCGCGTTCCCGCGGTATAAACAAAGACGCACGTTCGCGTGTGCACTCGCCATAGCCAAAGGTGACGGGCCTGAGTATAAACAAAGACGCACGTTCGCATGTGCACTCGTCGTAGCCAGGGGTACGGGACTGAGTATAAATCGAAGTCGCACGTTCGCGTGTGCACTCGCCGTAGCCAAAGGTGACGGGCCTGAGTATAAACAAAGACGCACGTTCGCGTGTGCACTCGCCGTAGCCAGGGGTACGGGACTGAGTATAAATCGAAGTCGCACGTTCGCGTGTGCACTCGCCGTAGCCAAAGGTGACGGGCCTGAGTATAAACAAAGACGCACGTTCGCGTGTGCACTCGCCGTAGCCAGGGGTACGGGACTGAGTATAAATCGAAGTCGCACGTTCGCGTGTGCACTCGCCGTAGCCAAAGGTGACGGGCCTGAGTATAAACAAAGACGCACGTTCGCGTGTGCACTCGCCGTAGCCAGGGGTACGGGGCTGAGTATAAATCAAAGTCGCACGTTCGCGTGTGCACTCGCCGTAGCCAAAGGTGACGGGCCTGAGTATAAACAAAGACGCACGTTCGCGTGTGCACTCGCTGTAGCCAGGGGTACGAGACTGAGTATAAATCGAAGTCGCACGTCCGCGTGTGCACTCGCCGTAGCCAAGGGTGACGGGCCTGAGTATAAACAAAAGACGTGCGAGGGGACGCCCTCGCACGCACTCTACGGAGTATAAATAAGACGCGGATGTTCTCCCTGCGCACTCTACGGAGTATAAACAAGACGCGAACTCCGCACATGCCAGGGACCTCGTCCCTGTGCATACTCTGCGGAGTATAAATAAGACGCGGATGTTCTCCCTACGCACTCTACGGAGTCTAAACAAGACGCGAACTCCGCGCATGCCAGGGACCTCGTCCCTGTGCATACTCTGCGGAGTATAAATAAGACGCGGATGTTCTCCCTGCG
The DNA here is from genome assembly GCA_017311315.1 of Dendrocalamus latiflorus. Classification (NCBI taxonomy): domain Eukaryota; kingdom Viridiplantae; phylum Streptophyta; class Magnoliopsida; order Poales; family Poaceae; genus Dendrocalamus; species Dendrocalamus latiflorus. The sequence goes on along the minus strand of CM029633.1, from coordinate 3,273,851 downwards.
CACTCTACGGAGTCTAAACAAGACGCGAACTTCGCGCATGCCAGGGACCTCGTCCCTGTGCATACTCTGCGGAGTATAAATAGGACGTGGATGTTGACCCCACGCACTCTGCGGAGTATAAATAAAACTGCGGAGGCCCCCCACGCGTCTCGCAACACGGGCGGAGGACACGAATGTTAATCGCAGCGGAGCAAGGCTCACCCTCGCGTACTGTGGGAGGTGAGCACAGCGCGCGTTGCCGAAGACACAGCACGCCAGAGGCTACCCCCGCCATGAGGAGCAAGAGGAACGGAACGTGCGCGCACTTCCACCCTTGCCCGTGCCAGTCTACGGACTATAAAAAGGCGAAGCGTCGAGGTCCGCCTCCGCACCCACCAGTCTACGGACTATAAAAAGGTGAAGCGTCGAGGTCCGCCTCCGCACCCGCCAGTCTACGGACTATAAAAAGGCAAAGTGCCGAGGTCCGCCTCCGCACCCGCCAGTCTACGGACTATAAAAAGGCGAAGCGTCGAGGTCCGCCTCCGCACCCGCCAGTCTACGGACTATAAAAAGGCGAAGCGTCGAGGTCCGCCTCCGCACACGCCAGTCTACGGACTATAAAAGGCGACGCGTCGAGGTCCGCCTCCGCACACGCCAGTCTACGGACTATAAAAGGCAACGCGTCGAGGTCCGCCTCCGCGCCTGCTCGTCTACGGACTGTAAAAAGGTGAGGCGCCAAGGACTGCCCCCGCAAGTGCCGTTCTAAGGAACCCTTGCGCAACTACTTCGCCAACGGGGCGCGTCGAGCGCGGAGATCCCGTCCCCGCGCAGCATGTGGCGTACCGGTGAACCCAAAGTGGCATCAACACACAGCGCATATCCTAAAATGCCAGAAAATCTGCATACCGGAAAAATCACACAAGTACAAAGGTCCGGCAACATCCTTGCCGTTCTAAGCCGCTATCCCGCAGGCTCGTCCTTAACACGCGCTAAAGCTGGGGCCTCGCTCGAAGAAGGTCGGCCTGCCCAAAAGTTCAACGACTCCTCGGCCCTTTGCCAGCGTCGAAGGCGCCGCCGGGTCGCAAGGCCAGACGCGAGCAGTCGCCCCCAGCAAGGAAGCTGCCCGGGATGAAGGCAAGTAATCAGTTCGTGAAGCAAGCACGCACTTTATTCATTCAATTAAGGGGCAGACGTTACAATGCACGCCCACACCTAGCCGCGTTGGCGCCACACCTGTGAGCCTTCGGCATCTCCGGAGGCCTCGGCGCCACCCTCGTCGCGCCGCGGGACTTCGTTTAGAAATTGGCCGAGGCTCCCCTCCCCATGAAGGGACTTCCGAAGCTCGACCTGCGCGGCGGCTATCCCGACGTAGTCCCAGATCCGCTCGTAGAAGAATTTGACGGGGTGGCGAGCGGCACGGATTTCACCGGACATCACTCCGGCCCCGCCCGGCATCTCCAGCTGAGGGTTCTCCAGCCCGGCGATGTGCGTGCAACCACAGTGCCGAAGGAGGGCGCACATCAGGCACGCAGCCACATAGGCACAGTGGTCGCCAAAGTTCGTCGCAGCCCCGCGCGCAACGTCGGCGACATCATGGATCCAGCGAAGGGCCCGCAGCAACTCCTCCGGGCCGAAGGCGTGATCGGGCACTGCACCCACAAGTCTTTGGAGGTGGGCTTCCAACATTTGCAGGGCGTCCCACGCAAGGACCGAAGCCTCGCCAAGCGTCTGGTTGCGCTCTGCTAAAGTCGAGGCAAGCTCTCCCTTTTCCTTCTCCAGCAAGGCGACTTGCTGCAGAAAGCCGTCCCGCTCCGCCGCGAACTGTATCCGCGCCGCCTCGGTGGTCGACTCCCGCGCCGACGCGGCAGCCCCCTCGGCGTGTGCCTTCGCCTCAGCGCACTCCGCCTCAAGCTGGCGGATTCGGGCATCCTGGGCGGACCGAATCCCAGCGGCCTCGTGCAATTGCTCCTCGGCGGCCTGCAGCCTATCTTCCAGCACCCTTTGCGCATGAACGTAGGCCATCTGCAGGGCCTGCCCCAGCACCAGGGTCTGTAGGGCAAAAAGCGATTCAGCAAGCGCAGCATGGTCAGGGTATAATCATATAACTACGTACCTACCCGCACCCCCGACACCTCGAAGCCGTCCCTCAGACGGTCCACCCCGTACGTGGGTAGCGCCTGCTGCTTGACGCTGGCGGCCGCGTCATCCATAATGCCATGCCATGCCCTCAGTGTCTCCGGCGGGGGGACGAAGTCCGCAGGGCTGGAGCGCGAACGCTCGTGCCAACAGCGCCGGAACCCTCGCGTTCCGGCAAAGGCTCCTCCTCCGGGATAAGCGACGCTGCAGGCAAAAGTGCGTGCGAGCACACCACAAGGAGCAACAAAAGCGTTCCAGGATAACCCATGCCAATTTACCCTCGGTGGCAGCCGGCGGAGTTTGGGAGCCTTCCCCCCTAGTCCCAGGAACGGGAACAGCGGTGCAAGCCCCTTCTGGAGGTACGGTTCCGCAAGGAACAGAGGCTTCCGCGTTTGCCGTCGCCGCAGGTCGCTCCGGCAAGGTGGACGGCGTGGTCCGAGGCGTGGGAGGAACACGCGCCGTAGGAACCTCGGCATGGGTGTCAGAGTCCCACAAACTCCCGACGCCCGTCACCACAGTGAACCCCCTCGACGTTTGGTGGAGCCACGGCCGCAGGCATGGCCGTTTGGCGGTAATGGGGGGCCGTGCCCCCGTCTCAGCAACCGCTGGGGGAACAGACCCCGCGGCTGCAACACCCGGGGGCAAACGCCCCTCGGCGGCAACCTCTGCGGGCGACGGCTCAGCTCCGGCCGCCACCATAGGCAGAAGCCCAGCCCCGCGCACCCCCGAAGAGGAGGCCGGAGGCTGCGCCTCCGGCGTCGTGGCGACCATGACTGAAGATCGCCTCTCCGGCATCGCGGCGGCCATGGCCGAAGGCTGCGTCTCTGGCGTCGAGACGATCGTCACCGAAGGTTGCGCCTCCGACGTCGTAGCCGCCACAACCGGGCGCCCCACTTCAACACTGTCGGCCGGCCCGGGTCCCGTCTTGACGACCGCAAGGGGATGCGAGACTTCCTCCCTCTGGCGGGCTGTCGTGAGCCCGTCGTCCGGGACGCCCCCGGAGGACACTTTGCCCCCGGCGTCCCCAGCCTCCAAGCCTGAGTCGGCATATCTCACCGAATCCGACTCCGCGTCGGCCGCACCAGGGGCAGCAGCAGGCGCGGCTGTGATGCCAAGAACGACAGACGCTCCGCCTCGGCCCCTTTTGCGAGACGGCGCCTTCGTCTTCGCAGCACCGGCGTCTTGAGGTTGCGAAGACGGACAAGGGCGGTCCGGCACGGCAAGGCCCAAGGCCTCGCACACACGATTTATCCGCCCCAGCCCCGCCGACGCAGTTGCGGACGAGCGCTGCTTGTGTTCCCTGCCGGTATACGGCCCGAGGAACACGCGCACGAGTCACTCCGCGTCATCCAAGCTAATCTCTAAATTAAAGCAGAAGAAAAAAAACGGGGGTGAATACGTAACACGCTATGCTCGGACAAAAGGAGCGAGGCGGTCGGCACTTACGAGGGTTGGGGGGCGCCGGCAGTACGCAGACCGACGGCTCAACGTTGTCGTCTCGACGACTCTCAACGGCAAGGCGCCAGCCGCTCGCAAGCGGTGCCACGCCGTACATCACGAACTCTTCGGCGAGGTCGTGCATATTGAAGCGGGCCGCCAAGCCCACGAGTCGTCGGGCCAGTCGCCTGTCTTCGTCGTCCAGTGTCTAGCCGGGCGAAGTCTTGAACGCGATCGGCCGGCCCGTACACTCGAGGCCGCTCCCGCTCTCTACATGGTGGTAGAACCACCGCTTCATCCATTGGGACTCCCACTTCCCGCGAGTCGAGTTCGCGGGGAAAAGCTTGGTGCAGGACGGCCGGAGAAGGAAGCTAACACTGCCAAAGTTCGACAGTGTCCCGCCCGTCCGGTCTTTGGGCTGGCACCGCGCCTCGTGCAGATAGGCAAACAAAGAAGAGCTGGGCCAGCACGCTCCCGAACGCAAAGCCCAATTGTATACGGCAAGCCGGGCCACGGCGTTTGGAGTCAGCTGCGCCAGTTCCAGTCCGAAGGTCCGTAGCACATCGCCCACAATAGCCGCCGCCGGGACGCGGAGCCCTGCGTCCAAGAAGGCGACGAAAACGATCGCCTCGGACGGCTCGGGGTGCGGCTCGGCCTCGTCGGGGGCGGGCAATCGTACCGCCTGGCGATCGGAAAGCTTCCCCTCGCGCAGCAGTCGCTGGATGGCCTTCTCGGTCACAAGTGAAGGGCCCAACTCGCCGGAGAACGAGCCTTCCTTCTCCGTCGCCAGCTACCACTTGTCTGCCGCCGCCGGGTCGCGCTCGCTCAGCGAGTACTTCACCACCAGCGGCGACGGTCGACGGCGAATGCCAGAGCCACCAACCGCCTGGTCGCGCTTACCACCGGAGGCCATCGCTTCCCACAAAGAGATTGAAGCGGTGAAAATATCGCGAAAGTATAGAGGGCAGAGCAGACAGGAAAGAGGGCGTAAAGGTGCGGGGACGCTGTTACGGGGGGGCTATTTCAAGCCACCTCGCCCATGCCGCCGCTACCGAACGGTCGCAACGATCCGCGTGCCAAATGCAATTGCAGCAGTGCAAAGGTCCGCCCCACACGATTCCCCGTAACCAAAGACGAGGCGTCATGGCAATACACGCCACACGCGACCGCAGAACCAAGGGCCGTCAACGCAAGCGGTCACGATCACGCAATCCCTGACCCACCGCGGCGCTCCAGTTACAAGCCGCCGCGTGCCCTAACCACGTGAACGAACACGGCACGACGCAGCAACCCGCCTTTTGGCAGGCTAGGTGTCGGTACGGTCCCAGCCGCCATTAAAGGCGCTCTACCGGACTAAAAGGGACAAACTCCAATTTCGCCTCCGCTGCCACCCGTTTGAAGGGTAGGGGACGGAGCGCGCACGCGTCTACTTCGACTAGGCGCCAGCCTCCGCTGCCACCCGTTCGAAGGGTAGGGGACGGAGCGCGCGCGCGTCTACTTCGACTAGGCGCCAGCCTCCGCTGCCACCCATTCGAAGGGTAGGGGACGGAGCGCGCGCGCGTCTATTTCGACTTGGCACCAGCCTCCGCTGCTACCCGTTCGAAGGGTAGGGGACGGAGCGCGTGCGCGTCTACTTCGACTAGGCGCCAGCCTCCGCTGCCACCCGTTCGAAGGGTAGGGGACGGAGCGCGCGCGCGTCTACTTCGACTTGGCGCCAGCCTCCGCTGCCACCCGGTCGAAGGGTAGGGGACGGAGCGCGCGCGCATCTGCTTCCGACAAGGCGCCAGCTCCACTGTACTTCGACATCACCTTCCATCCCACACCTCGAGCTCCCCAACCGCAAGCTTGGAGAAATTCACAGGCCGCAGGGGACGGAGGGGGCCAAAGGACTCGGCGACATGGCTTCGGCCCTGTGAAGCCCTTCTCCATGAGAGGCTCCTGTTGTAGGGGTGGCCCCCACCTAAGCCCAGCAGGCCTGTTAGGAGGTTATAAGAACCAGAGTAACATGTGTAATGACATAAGTACCCCTAATGGGGATGTACGGATGTAAGGGCATAACTGTAAAAGCATACTCCATGTGAATATATATATATCAGGATGAGGGGGAGGGTGGAAAAGAACACTCCCACCTCTCCACTACCATCTCTCTCTCTGTTTGGTCAGTAACCACAACACCTGCTATACCTGTCTGGGTGGATGGTAAGAAGGTTGGTGCCAATGTCGCACGAGAAATTGTGGTTTGTGGTATGAACCACCTAGACAAATTAAGGATTTAATCTTGTGATGACCTCTCCGTGTAAAAATAGTACAACCACAAGCTAGCAAACTATAGGCTTGGATAAATTATTTACTAGACCCTTTAGTCATCTCATGGAAAACCGGTGCAGGCCGATAACACAAAAATCCGACTTGAATGGGACACCAAGTAAAGGTGATGTTGCCAGGGCTAGCATATGTGGAGAGTGGAGTCTGACTGTGTTAGTCTATGGTAGAACATCCCGCACAACTTATATGGCCTTCTTCGCGAGGGATAAGCCTATATGGGTGAGATGCTAAGGGGCGAGATATTGTAAAGGTCTCGTGATGATCTCATGATCTACATGACCAAGGAATCATGTAGACCCATCAGGTTGATTGTCTCTTGTGGGTAAATATGTATAGTCTCTGCAAAGTATAAACTGTTTGAACAGCCGTGTTCACAGTCAAGGGCAGACATGGGAACTTCCTCGAGTTAGTTCTATTTTAAAAACCTTTATGGGTGGGATGAAAACTCGTTAGATAGAGGTAACCCCGACTTTGGCTTTTCCCGGAGGAGAATGTACTGCAGTGGTGAAAACTAGCATTTGGTAGAGGTGGCGATGCACCGTAAAAAGTGGATGTAACCTGCACTACTATTATTATTGCATTCTCACAACCAACTTTATAAAATCGATTTTAGTTAAAATCGCTATGTCTCAGGAATTTATTTTCTACTTATTGTACTTTCAAAACAATGTTTTTTAGCAATTAAAAGAAGCTCAAGTCTCCCTTGACAGCTATGCATCTAAGGGTATGTTCTTTTTTCAGATTTTGGCTTTTCCACAGTAACTAGATTTTAAACAAAGTATCTTTTCAAGATGAGATCTACTAGTTAATTGTAGTACATATTGTACCGACTTCATTTATATCGGCAAAAACCATACGTGAGTTTCAGTTACGCTGTAATCTCTCATATGAACAGCCCAAAAGCCACAAGCTGCAGCCAAAAGCCAAAAATCTCAGCCAAAAAGAATAGGCCCTAATATTATTGCATCCTGTGTGGTGACTTGCTAAGTACTATTGTATTCACTCTTACTTAATTACCATCAGTCAGTTAGGAAGGAAAAGAAAGACAAGTCCTGCTGTGCGTTGAAGGAGTCAACAGAGACTGGAAGATGACAAGGCTAAGAACTAGGTCGCGACCCCGGTTAGCTGTCTGTGGGCAGGTCCTAAGGATCCCACCTATGTGAAGTTTTTGCTGCTGCATTTTAGTAATTTTGGCCTGATCGGCCTAACTGTATTACTTACACTTCCGTATGATATGTTTTTGGTATACAGTAATGTATCTACGGCACTATCTCTGATACAGGGAATAGTACGTTGGAATCATAGAGGGTCTAGGTTTACTAACCCGAGTCTAACAAGTCACTTCCAATTAAGTGACCTAAACTGGACTGGAAGTTTTTGATGAACACATAAAATGCAAATCTTTCATGAGAAAAATTCCTGTTTTATAAGAAATATTTTGCCAAAAGAAACAGGAAAGGGATGGGGATTTCATTTGCCTTGGCAAGTGTCTCTGGGCCGGGTAATGTCTTTTGGAATACTTTCGTAGTGTTTAACATGCATAATTTCAAGTACTGTACACAAATGAAGTAAGAGTTTAACTGAAACTAATTATGTTTTCTGAAGAAAACAATGCTATAAAACATATGATTTCATCGTTCTGAAAAGTTTGTCTGCAAATTCTAGCCGCTAATTGCACTGGTAGAGGATCGAGAATCGAAATAGTAAGTATTAAGCAGAGAATTATGGATTTCAAACCGCACTTACTGTATGCGATTACTTGTACAAATAGGGTAACACTGATTGCAGGAACTGACCTGAAACCCCTATGGCGATCCCTTCGAAGATCGAGTGAAAGCAGAGCGCGATGATGAGCAGCACGGCGTCCTCGAACGACGACGTGCTCATGAGCATCGGGTGCGCCGCGTCCTCCTTCCGGTGCCCCGCCTCCTCCGCAACACTCCCCGCCTCTGCCTCATCGACCTGCTTGTTGCCGCTCCTCTTTGCGACGGCGACGATGACGCAGTCGCTGAGCATGGTGAGCAGGAAGCCGACGCAGGCCAGCATGAAGGAGAAGGGGTACGGGTTCTTGGTGAGGCCATGGAAGGTGCTGGTGGAGTCGGCGAGGAAGTGCATTAGCGCCGTCCCGAAGAAGATGCCGGCGGCGAACTGCGTGCCGAGGAGGAGGAAGCTCTCGTTCCAACGGTAGAAGTAGGGGGAGACACCGCCGAGGAAGGTGAACACCAGGAGGATGACCAGGCACCACACCTTCACGGCGACGAGGCCCTTGGAGAGGAGGTTGGACGCGTCGGCAGGCGGCGCGGGAGTAGTGTCGCCACCGTCGCCGTCGTCGATGCCGCCATGGCCGCTTGCCTGCTGGAAGCAGAGCAGCGAGAGGAGGAGCAGGGTGCAAATGAGCGGCGTCCTCATCGTCCTAGCCACCATCACCATGAGTTGTTGGCCACAAGAGAGGAGAGTTTAACTAGCTAGGTATATTGGAGATGATTTATGGTATCTCCTCTCTTGAAGTTTAATACAGATGCTTGGGTCAATAGTGATATGCGCTAAATGATAAATTACATGTATATTCAATTGAAGAGATCAATTAATAAAATAAGGATAAATTAATTACGGAAATGCCAGCTAAGCTAGGTCTTGTACTAATTGTTCCTTGTGTAGCGAGCTCTGCTCTGTGTTGTACTTATGCACGTGAGCATATGCAGGCAGTACAAGTGCTGACTTTGCGAGGGAGGGTTGTACTACAACTCTGGAGATGTATGACACGTAGCGAATTTTTTTTTGACATATTTGAGACTATTTGTAACCATAAAAATTTTTTTGTTGTTCGTCGGTAGATAGCAGGCTGCCTTTTGCCCTGTCATCGGACAGTAGGCAGCCTGCTGCCCCACCACCACCACTGGACGGCAGCTGCCTGCCGCCCAATGGCTAGACGGCAGGTGCTAGAGATGGCAATGGGTACCTGATACCCGAATACCCGATGGGTTTTACCCGATAAAGAGACGGGTATGAAAAATTTTATGTACCCATGGGTACGTTATTGGGCGAAATCCTCTACCCGCCGGGTAGGCGGGTGCGGGTGTGGGTATATACTACCCATACCCGCCTACCCGCGGGTAATGAATACCCGCATTAGACAACTAGACATCTCACTCAAATGTTAATTTTATTATCTACTTGTTGTTGATTGTTTATTTGTTTGTCATATGTTGATATGGTCATGTCAAGTATGTTTATGTGATATACTAATTTTGATCATTAAACGCTTTTGTGCTTGGCATGTATGATTAATGAATGTCTAAATTGATGATATTCTTATGTGTTGAACCGGGTTGCTTGCGGGTACGAGTTACCCGTCGGGTAGTAATACCCGCACGGGTACGGGTATGGGTAAATTTTCCTACCCGCGTGCGGATACGGGTAACCCGATGGGTAAATTTACACCTAGCGGGTACGGGTATGGAATGGCAATACCCGATGGGTATTTACCCGTTGCCATCTCTAGCAGGTGCTTAAGTTGGTAGATTAGCCGGTTTAATTATCTGCCCTAATTTTTTTGATATTGTTTGTTTTAATTTTTAAATATAGCAAATGAGCTCAAAAAATTACGAAATTTATGCGCAATTTCGCGACACAACGTACTTGAGTATGCAATTTTTTGGTAATTTTATCCACTATGAATGTTGCTCAAAAATTCATACGATTTTGATATTTGTACGAGTTGTTAGATATAGCAAACGAGCTCCAAAAATTACAAACTTTTATGGGAAGCCTCCCAAAATAGTTGACCTACTTATGTAATTTTTTGAGGATTTATGCTCTGAGTTTACCATGTTAATTTAATCATGAAATTAGCGATGCTCAGATATTTTTTTGCAGTGTGTGACCTCTATTTTTTGTGAGAATTTCATACATTACCAATATTTGTAGAAGTACATGTAATAGTATAAACAACACGTCACACGGGATGCGATGTAGCTCACCCATCAGAGCCACTGCTATCTCATTGCCGCGACTGTCTCCCCATGTGTGGCCTTGTCTTCCATTGAGTACGAGCATGTCCTGTGTGGTATGTCAGCCGGTCCGAAGGTTGCATCTTAGTTCGGAGGAGGTATGAAGACAGTTTCATTTGTTGAGTGGCCGTCAGTGGTCTAGTAGGTTAAGGTACAACAGGCTGGGTTCAGTAAGCGTCGCTATCCTCTAACTAAGACATGCCGAACTACGAGCCGCCAGTAATAATGTCAGGAACGAATGACTCTAGAAATCCCCCTTGTGGTGCAAAAGAGCTCTCACATTGACCGTACGACGTGGCAGCGAAGTCGGAGGAGCTCTGCCTACCGAAGTCTCCAAACCTTCCAGGAGAACGCGGAAGACTTGAGGTGGTTGCGAGGCTTGGACGACAAGGAACGCGAAAGCTTCCAGGAAGGTGCAGAAGGGGCGTTTCGGTAAAAACGCAAAGCTGCATACGTGGAAGCGGGTTCCGTTCGAGTTGGCGGGCATAACGGGTTGGAGACCCTTTAGCCAAGGCCTATATAAGGAGAGGGTGTCTCCTTGAGGGCTGTATGGATTCAATTGCTTTGGGAGAGAGTTAGGGTTTTGTGAGTCAAAAGAGGCTTTGGAGGTGGTTTTACCTTTGAGTCTTTAGTTGCTGAGAGTGGGTGTGAAGGGCAGAGCTTGTCCCCTTCGATGTTTCTCTGAGTGTCTCCCACGTTCATTCTCCCTGTGTGTTGTGTCTCCTCCAAGAATGTAGAGAGTAGATGTGTTCTTGGCTTGGGGAGAGGGAGAGATTGGAGTGATAAGCATGTAATCTTCCTTGTTCTAATGTCCATGCGTATCGGGACTCCTATGTATTCCTTTTGCTCCAATGAATGAAAATCTGAAGTTTGATTCTCTCTGTTCGTGCTCTCTGTTCTTCGTTTCTCCTCATTTGGTGATTTCTTGACTTTTTGAGTTTCTTGTTGTTTCTTGCTGGGAAGGCCCAAAATGGGTTGCTCTATGTTGGGATGATGCCTCAAGATCATTTGATCGAGTTTCCCAAGAGCAAACTTCGTTTAATTTCAAATTTGGGTTTTTGAGCCTCCCTGTTCTTCAGTTTCTCCTTCTAGGGTTTAATGCAAATCTTGATTCCCTTCGCGAGATGGCTTGAAATTTGGCATGAAGAGTCCAGAGGCTATTAAGTAGCCATCCTCAAAGTTTCATAGCCAAAGGATCAAAGATTAGGGAGTAATTTGAGTTTTGGCTCAGTTTTGCAAAAGTTTCAGTTTTTTTGCTATAATCTGAGATTTGTGCTCATGAGTTGTCATCTCTCTGTTTCCTAGGCCCTATAGGTTATTTGAGAGGTAGACACACTGATCTGGGCAGAGAAATCTAGAAGAAATTCTCTATTTTTGTTGATGTTTGGAGTTTTGTTTTTGCTGTTCGAAAATCATGCTTGCTGTTTTCTTCATGCGGTACTACCGCTCCTCGAGAGGTACTACCGCTCGGCTCAGCGGTACTACCGCCTAGAGGTACTACCGCGCGTCTCAGCGGTACCACCGCTTGCAGTCAGACCTGCTCTGAAATTATTTTTCTTGACTGTTTCTTTCTGGATCTGGTTTATCCTTGTTGCTGTGACTTCCAGTAGTGCATATCTTCTATCTTCATAGCTATTGGAGAAGAAGCATAAGTGTGGATGCTTGAGGGGCGAATTTAATTTTAGAAAGCGACATTCACCCCCCCTCTGTCGCCATTTCGGTCCAACACTCACCATGTGCCCGATGTGTATGGTGTGATCCGTCGAACGGCCACAGCTTAGGTTGTGCACTATTTTTTGTCCTACTTTAGGATATACTTCAAAGTATTCTACATGGCTGGTGGTGTGTCCAGGCTGGTGAGGGCAGTCTCGGACACGCTTGCGATGCGATGCACTTGTTCCAATTGAAGTAATATGTGAAATAGGTTCAACAATGACCAGTATGAATTTTGTAAATAAAATGATCAGAAATTGCAACTATCTTATGTTGTCATGCCACCGCGAAGTGCTGTGGCAATCGATCGAGTGTTGTAGACTGTCATCATGCGTGATTTGCTTGAGGTGATCTGGTGGACGAACGGTGAGTCTGCTGTGCGACCGGGGTACGTACCACTCTAGGTACTCGTTGTACATTCGAACATCGTAAAGACGCTGCTCCATGATGGCGTCCAGGTGTGCCCTGTCCGTCCATGGCATCGTCCACTCATGCTGGATTGGACGCCAGTCCGTAGCATGCCGACTCACCCTCGATTGTCTGTATTTTTGGAATTATCGATATTACATACCAAGACATACAAAGTGTAAACATTACTCAAATGGTGTTTGACTCACCAGTGTATGGCTCATGGTAGGAACCTATCGTCCAGAGGGGGCACGACCTGGTGGAATTCAAACTGACACATTACACGCTGCGGTGCGTAAGCCTCCACCATGTATGAGAACACTAGATGGCGTGTCATCACCCATAGTGCCGCACCCTATAGGCATTGCAGGGATAGCCCGTACAGCGATACATGCTTCACGAAGTCTACAGTCCATGGACCCCAGATGATGTTGCTGTCATGCAATGACTCGAACTCATTGTGCCACAGCAAGTAGCACCACGATGGTCTACCCTTGTACTAGCGTAGATGGGCACCAGTCCACCGGAAGCCCATAGTGGGCCTATCTATCAGGGGTATGCCATCTGGCGGAAGGTGAAGGTGCGATTTGTTGTTGGTCCTGCCGATGAGAACATCAACGCCGGGAACATGGCTGATGTTCAGGCGAACGCTAAGGCAAGGAACATCATAATCCAGGGGTTGAGCCGAAGCGAGTTTGATCGCTTCTCTCATCTCACGTCGGCTTTCGACATCTGGGTGACCCTCGACGCATACCATGAAGGCACCACCCAGATCAAGACTGTCTGAAAGGACCAATTCAAGCGAGATTACAACAAGTTTGAAATGCTCGCTGGTGAGTCCTTAGATGAGTGCTTTGCGCGCTTCCACAAGATCTTGAGCAACCTCCGAGCGGTCGGTCTCACATACCCTAACTCGGATAACGCTCGTCAGATGCTCGCGGCTCTCGATTTGCGGGTTTGGGAGATGAAGGTGACTACCATCAAGGACACCACGGACCTCTCGACTTTGACTCTTGATGCGCTATACTCGCGCCTCAAGACTCACGAGATTGACATTGTCTCTCGCAAGTCGAAGTCACAGTCGATGGCTCTAGTCACCGATCCCAGTTCGGCTTCAGGTCTTTCTTCTTCTGATTCGCTTTGCGGTTTCTCTCTCGCTGCTCTCTGTGACGTAACTGATGATCAGTTAGAGCAGCTTGAGGATGAGCAGCTGGCCCTCCTAGCTCGAAAGTTTTCCTATGCTTACAAGAGGAGGAGGGACAGAAAGAGAGGAGGACTTGTGATTTGCTTCGAGTGTGGTGGCCCCAACCACATTCGGGCAAACTGTCCCAAGCTGGAGAAGGCCAAGAACGACTATGGCGGTTCGGGTAAGAATGACTACACCGACAAGAACCGCAACAAGAAGCCTCCAGCGCACCCTCAAGGCAAGAAGAAGTTCCGCGACTTTGGGAAGGCCAAGAAGCTCTTCCACCGCGTCCTCACCGCCTTCGACGACCTCGACCTCAGCGAGGTGGAGGGATGGAGCGACGACGATGGGACGGGTGACCAAGAACCCAAGAGCGGCGACGACTTCTCCAGCATGTGCTTCATGGCCCTTGAGGGTGAACTGAGCGACGGCGAGCTGTACTCCGACTCGGACGAGGTATGCCCCACCTACGACCAGCTTAATCATGCTTTTCTTAAGCTAGGTGGATTTCATGCTAGAGCTAGGGCTAGGTGTACCGAGTTAGAGAAGGAAGTAGATAGCTTGTCACGGGAGCTTACTTCACTTAGATCTGCTCCCTTCCGTGACGATTGTGATGTTTGTTCTGTTTTGCTGGATGACATGGAGAAACTAAGGACCTTGCATGATAGTGTGTCCTCTGAGCTACACATAATTAAGGTGGAGAATGTTAGTCTTCTTGCTGAGCTTGAGATGACTAAAGTAGCGCCTATTTCATCTGCTGTTGTTGAGACTACATCTTGCACCTCATGTGAGGATAAGAACAATGCTTTTAGAGGTCTTTATACTATGTTGCTTGATCTGCCCGAGACATGTGAAAATTGCAATAATCTGAAGATGAACCTAAAATGGGCAGATCATAAAATTGCAGAACTACAAGCTTTTCTTCTTGAGCCAATTGCTTCATGTATGAACTGTCCCAAGCTTACTGCTGAGCTTGAAGCTGTCTCCAAACAGTTTCAAGAATTAGTTGATGACAATAATAGATTGGCTCAAACTGCTTCTAAGGACCCTGTTAGCTCACCATGCATTATTTGTAACAAACTAAAATCTGACTTGATTGCATTGGATGAGAAATGTGTGAAGCTAACTAAGGACCTTCTAGAGAAGCCACTTTCAGCTTGTGATGTGATTGATGAGAAGGGGGAGAAGCCTCAGGGTAAGGTAGAGACGCCTAGTGACGTGAACCAACCTGCTAGTAGTAGGACTGTCCCCTCAGAGTCGGCTGTGCGTGCACAAGCCATTCTTTCCTTTACTGTTGGTTCTTCTTCTGCTCCCTTACCTTCTGCTGTCTCTTCTTCCCCCTGCTCTTCTTGCACCTCTCTCTTTCGGGAGTGTCAGTACCTTATGAACACTCTCGAGAGGTTTGTAGGCGGCAAGAAGAAGCTGAATCTTATTCTAGACCAGTCCAAGATTTGCAAGTTCAATCAAGGTCTAGGATATGATTTCTATGAGGATTTAGGAAGCATCCACCTGCTATTCTCAGACCCATAGTAGGAGGTGTGATCGAGGTTGAGCCCAGGTCTGATGAAGTTAAATTCAAGTCTGCGGGCTTTGTCCAAGGGATTTCTGACAGCAAGGTGAGTCCACCTGCAGCTTCGGCCTCTCAGAAGGCGAAGCCATCTCATGCTACTTCTGCCTCTCAGAAGGCGAAGTATCATTGCACCTTCTGTCAGAAGGATGGACACTCGATCGAGCGATGGTTCAGGCGCGCCAAGATCACGCGTAGAGATTGTGTTGAGTCTCTTAGGCGTATTCAGGGTCAGCCCCAGATCCTGAGTGCACCTAAGACCAACACGAGGTCTAGGGTTACGTCTGTTGATGGTTTTGGACATCATCGAGGGCTTGGATTTTCTGAGTTTTCCGGCTTTCGTGCTCGATATGCTCCTGGTCGTGACTTCTGCCGTCCTGAGGGTAGATCTCGTTTCCCCCGTCGAGATAACTACCCGCGGCGTGATCAGCATGTTTCTGGTGTCTTGACTCGCTCCTCTGTAGCAGTCAAGCCCAACAACAGCTTCAGGTCTACACATAGACCGTCTGCTTCTTTGAGTGACAGAGAGCGTAGGGTAAATAGAGGTCAGTCGTGTTTGACTACTTCATCTGCTCGACGTGTTACTCAGTATTGGGTGCCAAAATCGCTCTTGATTTACCCCAGTACTGAGACTTTACTCTCTTGTTGACTCAGGTTCGCCGGGCAGGGAAGGGAAAGATTTGGCTTGTGAACTCCGGTTGTTCTCGTCATATGATCGGAGACTCCCGTTGGTTTTCTTCCCTTACCCGTGCTCCAGGTGATGAGACGATCACCTTCGGAGATGCTTCATCTGGCGCGTCATCGCCAAAGGTACAGTACGCGTTAATGATTCTTTCATTTTGAAAGATGTTGTTTTGGTTAGTAAGCAGCAGTATAATTTACTTTCCATCTCTCAGCTTACCGATGGCGGTTTCGAGGTGAGCTTTAAGAAAAACGCTTGCAAAATTCTTGATTCTTCGGGTGGTCTGGTTTGCGGGATTTCTCGTTTTGGGAGGATCTTTCGTGCTGATTTTTCTGAGTCTTCTGGTGATCCTCTCAGGTGTTTAGTTGCTTCTGAGTCTCGCAACCTTTCCTTCTGGCATAGGAGACTTGGTCATATTGCATTTGACCATTTGACCCGAGTTAGCGGCCCCGACCTCATTCGTGGGTTGCCGAAACTTAAGATGGTCAAAGATCTAGTTTGTGCTCCTTACCGGCACGGCAAGATGGTTGCCGCTTCTCATCCTCCGGTTACAGTGACCATGACCGATGCCCCAGGACAGCTGCTCCATATGGATACAGTTGGACCAGCTCGAGTGCAGTCAGCCGGAGGGAAGTGGTATGTTCTTGTCATGGTTGATGACTTCTCGAGGTACTCTTGGGTGTTTTTCTTAGCCTCGAAGGATGAGACGTTTACACATTTTTTAGGTCTTTTCAGTAGGCTTTCTATTGAGCTCCCGGGTGCCTTACGAGCGATCCGCAGTGACAATGGCACGAAGTTCAAGAATTCCTACTTTGAGAGGTTCTGTGATGAGACAGGTGTAGAGCACCAGTTCTCTTCTTCGCACGTCCCACAGCAGAATAGCGTCGTGGAGAGGAAGAACCGTACTTTGGTCGAGATGGCCAGGACGATGCTCGATGAGTACTCTACACCGCGGAAGTTTTGGGCTGAGGCTATAGCTACCGCATGTCATGTCTCAAATCGAGTTTTTCTTAGGGCACACTTGCACCGCACTTCTTATGAGCTGAGATACGGGCGAAAGCCCAGCGTCTCTCATTTTCGTGTGTTTGGTTGCAAGTGTTTTATTCTGAAGTCCGGGATCCTAGACAAGTTCGAGTCACGTTCTTGTGATGGGATCTTTCTAGGTTACTCAACTTCTTCGCGGGCTTATCGGGTTTGGAACTGCGAGTCTAGCAAAATGGTAGAGACCTGTGAGGTGACCTTCGACGAGGCCAGTCCGGGGACTAGGCCCGATATCTCAGGTTCTTTAGAACAGTCCGAGCCCATCTTTGTGGATGATGAGGATGATGGAGATGAGGGTTATCTACCTGATCCAGTCCCTCATCCACCCCTCAAGGTGCCTTCTTCTACCGCACCTCGAGGCGATCGGCCCATGCCTTCTGCTTCTTCTGGAGCTAGTGGCTCTGTTCCTACTTCATCAGCACATGAAGTAGAGGCCACTTCTTCATCTCATCCTGGACCTCCTAGACATAACCAGAAAGCTCATCCTCCTGAGCAGATTATTGGAGATCTCTTTGAGCGTGTCACACGCTCAAAGTCTGCCACGTCACTTTTCTGTCTCCATTCTGCCTTTGTTGCCTCCTTCGAGCCCAAGGATGTGTGTCATGCACTTTCTAACGAGTCTTGGGTCAATGCCATGCATGAAGAGTTAGAGAATTTCGAGAGGAACAAGGTCTGGTCGCTTGTTGAGCCCCCTCGTGGTCACAATGTTATTGGGACCAAGTGGGTGTTCAAGAACAAGCAGAGTGAGGATGGGGTAGTTGTTTTAAATAAGGCTAGATTGGTTACTCAGGGGTTCTCCTAGGTTGAGGGTCTCGATTTCGAGGAGACCTTTGCCCCTGTAGCTAGACTTCAGGCCATTAGAATCATGCTTGCCTTTGCGCTTCTAAGGGTTTCAAGCTTTACCAGATGGACGTCAAGAGTGCCTTCCTTAATGGCTTCATTGAGGAAGAAGTCTATGTCAGACAGCCTCCAGGTTTCGAGAACCCTAAATACGCAAACCATGTCTTCAAGCTTTCCAAAGCTTTGTATGGACTTAAGCAGGCCCCTAGAGCTTGGTATGAGAGGCTTAAGTCCTACTTATTGAGTCATGGTTTCGAGATGGGTAAAGTAGACAAGACCTTGTTCATCCGCCGGCATGGCACTGATCTTCTGCTCGTCCAGATTTATGTGAACGACATCATCTTTGGCGGCTCTTCACATGCTCTCGTTTCCCAGTTTTCCGATGTCACGAGCTCGGAGTTTGAGATGAGCATGATGGGCGAGTTGAGCTTCTTCCTTGGCTTCCAAATTAAGCAGACTCGGGAGGGTACTTTCTTGCATCAGGGCAAGTACACTCGAGACCTCCTAAAGCGCTTTGACATGAGTGATGGTAAGCCCATGTCAACTCCCATTGCATCTTCCGCCACACTTGACCCGGATGAAGACGGCGAGTCAGTTGATCAGAAGGAGTATCGTAGCATGATTGGCTCCCTTTTGTACCTCACTGCCTCGAGACCGGACATACACTTTGCTGTGTGTCTTTGTGCTCGGTTTCAGGCTTCTCCTCGCGTATCTCACCGCCAGGCGGTGAAGCGCATTCTTCGGTACCTTCAAGCTACCATTGACTATGGTATCTGGTACTCTTCCTCTTCCTGTCTTTCCCTTAGAGCCTACTCGGATGCAGACTTTGCCGGCTGTAGGATAGATAGGAAGAGCACTTCGGGCACCTGTCAGTTCATTGGCACAGTCCACCGCAGAGGCCGAGTACGTTGCTGCAGCCAGTTGCTGTAGCCAGGTGCTTTGGATGGTCTCAACCCTGCGGGACTTTGGGTTAGTTATCGATAGTGTTCCACTCTTTTGTGATAACACTTCTGCGATCAACATTGCTAAGAACCCAGTGCAGCACTCCCGGACCAAGCATATTGATATTCGCTATCACTTCCTTAGAGACCATGTAGAGAAGGGTGACATCGTGCTCCAGTTTGTGGAGAGTGACCACCAGTTGGCTGATATCTTTACCAAGCCATTGGATAGCTCTAGGTTTTCAGCTCTGCGGGGAGAGCTTGGGGTGGTTTGTCCTTACGGACTGTTGTGAGGGGGAGCTTTGTGTTTTACTGCTTTATTATATTAATTATGCTCTTGCTCCTTTCTGTTGCATTACATTTTGGGTGCATTGGGGTTAGTCCTTCTAGCATATGTTAGAATGGTTCTCTTGCCTAGCTGCTTAGACTTCTTGCTCTTATCTTATGACTCTAGGATGCTGCTTGTTAGCTGTTTCTCTTCTCACTAGGTTGAGCTCACTCGCTTCTTGTAGGTTCTAGCGAGGGTTGGGCCACCCTCGGGTAGACAGGGTACGTGTTTGCTCTTTAGTGAGTTAGATATTCGGTTGATAGTCCTAGAGTCAGTCTGAGCCATAGTATCCTCTATCTTATCTATGCTTTAAGGACTGCTTGTTTTCTGTTTTCTTTGCCAGCTTCTCAGTTTTAGCTTTGGTTTAGGGGGAGTTCATTTGGGAGCTTCTGGAGCTTAATATTGACATAACTCAACTTGAGCTAAAACTGCATCACATGTTGAGGGGGAGCTGGTTTTTCCTGCATTTCATCATTCTACATTGTAATATAACTACTTGGAGCCTTGACTATTATCCTGTTATGACATGTTTAAAATGCATTACACCTTGCCATGATTTATGCTTCATTGCTAGATTGATCATGACTTCATATGTGTAGTTTAGTCTTTGCCATGATAAATTTCTTAAAACTGCACAACTTGAATTAACTCATGTCATGGTAATACTTGAGACTAGTCTGCCTCTAGTTATCCTTTTATGATACACGCCATGTCAAATAGGCTGAGTTGAGTCTTGAATCTGTGCTGAGCTTTAGATTGAGCTATGTTAGCTTCTTGATGAAACATAAGTTAGTACAACATGTTAAAAGCAAAATGATCTCTTTCTGTGCGAAAGAATTGATCTCACCAATTTTTTCTCATGAGACTGCTTGCCATTGCACTCGGCATGAACTCAGGGGGAGTTTTGGATGACCTAGACTATCTTCTTAAGCTTCTCGCTTGGAGTAGTCGCATAAGGCTTGAGATCTAGCACATGACTAAACAAAAAAATCTGGTTGGAAACAATCATGTGATTTCAAAAAGAAAAACAAGTCAATTGTGCTAAATTTGCTTAATTACACAAAAAGACCAAGTACTAGAACATATGATTCATTATTAAACTTGTAGCACTCTAAACTTGCTCAATTCTAGCTTCTTGGTTCCGCTTAGACTATTGACATGGCTTGCATCATCCTTGGATACCTTTGGCTAGACTAGAATCATGTAGGACTTGATATGCTAAGAAATTGCTCTAAAATTCAGATTGTGATCTATGTTGCTTAGCTTAATTATACATGTCTTGTCATGATCTTGATAGCTTCTTATGGGTTATGGCTTGGTGTAATACTCATTTGGTCAAATTGGATAGTCTTCATGGCTCTAACTGCTTAAAATAAACAATCTTCAGCCATTTTCTTCCATTGTCATGTCATATTCTCTCTTTTGCATCCTTGATGTGTTTATTGCCAAAAGGGGGAGAGTATTGGAGAAAAAGTCGTTTGGGATCTTTCTAGAGCTTGGAGATCAATTTGTTCTTTTGTTGCTCTAGTGTTCCTTCTGTCGACATGGTCATTAGCTTCATTCTCTTTCTTTGGACCATGTTGGACCTTTTCAAATCAAACTCAACTTCATGCTTTTTCTTGGGTTTGTCAATATACTCATCAAGGGGGAGATTGAGAGACCATGTGGTTGTGACCTCATGTGTATGATGAGTAATTGATATCGGTTCAGGTTAGTCGAGTTTGGTTTGTGTGGTCGGACCATGTCGTTGCGTGGTGCAACGGGTTCGGTCGGACTTGGTCAAACCAGGTCAATGTGTTTAGGATGCATATTCTGTTGATTTGACAGGTTGGACTTCATCTTGAGTAAGTATGACTCTTTGATGTTGATTATGCTTACATGTATCGAGCGGTGCTATTTGATGTGTTCTTGTCTGTGTTGGCTGCAGGACGTCGAGGCGGAGTCGTGGTGAGACACGAGTTGACCGGACTAGACGCAGGTGGCGTTGAGGTCAGAACGGTCGGAGGTGTCGAAGACAGCGGAGACTTGAGGTGGTTGCGAGGCTTGGACGACAAGGAACGCGGAAGCTTCCAGGAAGGTGCAGAAGGGGCGTTTCGGTAAAAACGCAAAGCTGCATACGTGGAAGCAGGTTCCGTTCGAGTTGGCGAGCGTAACGGGTTGGAGACCCGTTAGCCAAGGCCTATATAAGGAGAGGGTGTCTCCTTGAGGGCTGTATGGATTCAATGGCTTTGGGAGAGAGTTAGGGTTTTGTGAGTCAAAAGAGGCTTTGGAGGTGGTTTTACCTTTGAGTCTTTAGTTGGTGAGAGTGGGTGTGAAGGGCAGAGCTTGTCCCCTTTGATGTTTCTCTGAGTGTCTCCCATGTTCATTCTCCCTGTGTGTTGTGTCTCCTCCAAGAATGTAGAGAGTTGATGTGTTCTTGGCTTGGGGAGAGGGAGAGATTGGAGTGATAAGCATGTAATCTTCCTTGTTCTAATGTCCATGCATATCGGGACTCCTCTGTATTCCTTTTGCTCCAATGAATGAAAATCTTAAGTTTGATTCTCTCTGTTCGTGCTCTCTGTTCTTGACTTTTTGAGTTTCTTGTTGTTTCTTGCTGGGAAGTCCCAAAATGGGTTACTCTATGTTAGGATGATGCCTTAAGATCATTTGATCGAGTTTCCCAAGAGCAAACTTCGTTTAATTTCAAATTTGGGTTTTTGAGCCTCCCTGTTCTTCAGTTTCTCCTTCTAGGGTTTAATGCAAATCTTGATTCCCTTCGCGAGATGGCTTGAAATTTGGCATGGAGAGTCCAGAGGCTATTAAGTAGCCATCCTCAAAGTTTCATAGCCAAAGGATTAAAGATTAGGGAGTAATTTGAGTTTTGGCTCAGTTTTGCAAAAGTTTCAGTTTTTTTGCTATAATCTGAGATTTGTGCTCATGAGTTGTCATCTCTCTGTTTCCTTGGCCCTATAGGTTATTTGAGAGGTAGACACACTGATCTGGGCAGAGAAATCTAGAAGAAATTCTCTATTTTTGTTGATGTTTGGAGTTTTGTTTTTGCTGTCTGAAAATCCTGCTTACTGTTTTCTTCATGCGGTACTACCGCTCCTCGAGAGGTACTACCGCTCGGCTCAGCGGTACTACCGCCCAGAGGTACTACCGCGCGTCTCAGCGGTACTACCGCTTGCAGTCAGACCTGCTCTGAAATTATTTTTCTTGACTGTTTCTTTCTGGATCTGGTTTATCCTTGTTGCTGTGACTTCCAGTAGTGCATATATTCTATCTTCATAGCTTCCATAGCTATTGGAGAAGAAGCATAAGTGTGGATACTTGAGGGGCGAATTTAATTTTAGAAAGCAACATTCACCCCCCTCTGTCGCCATTTCGGTCCAACACTCACCATGTGCCCGATGTGTATGGCGTGATCCGTCGAACGGCCGCAGCTTAGGTTGTGCACTATTTTTTGTCCTACTTTAGGATATACTTCAAAGTATTCTACATGGCTGGTGGTGTGTCCAGGCTGGTGAGGGCAGTCTCGGACACACTTGCGATGCGATGCACTTGTTCCAACTGAAGTAATATATGAAACAGGTTCAACAATGACCAATATGAATTTTGTAAATAAAATGATCAGAAATTGCAATTGTCTTATGTTGTCATGCCACCGCGAAGTGCTGTGGCAATCGATCGAGCGTTGTAGACTGTCATCATGCGTGATTTGCTTGAGGTGATCTGGTGGACGAATGCTGAGTCTGCTGTGCGACCGGGGTACGTACCACTCTAGGTACTCGTTGTACATTCGAACATCGTACAGACGCTGCTCCATGATGACATCCAGGTGTGCCCTGTCCGTCCATGCCATCGTCCACTCATGCTGGATTGGACGCCAGTCTGTAGCATGCCGACTCACCCTCGATTGCCTGTATTTTTGGAATTATCGATATTACATTCCAAGACATACAAAGTGCAAACATTACTCAAATGGTGTTTGACTCACCAGTGTATGGCTCATGGTAGGAACCTATCGTCCAGAGGGGGCACGACCTGGTGGAATTCAAACCGACGCATTACACGCTGCGGTGCGTAAGCCTCCACCATGTATGAGAACACCAGATGGCATGTCATCACCCATAGTGCCGCACCCTATAGGCATTACAGGGATAGCCCGTACAGCGATACAAGCTCCACGAAGTCTACAGTCCATGGACCCCAGATGATGTTGCTGTCATGCAATGACTCGAACTCATTGTGCCACAGCAAGTAGCACCACGATGGTCTACCCTTGTACTAGCGTAGATGGGCACCAGTCCACCGGAAGCCCATAGTGGGCCTATCTATCAGGTCGGCGAACTCGCCGAATGGGTGCGCTGGCATCACGATGGTCAGACACCCGACAGAGAAGTGCTCCCAACTACACAGCTGCAGGAGCATATAGTAGACTGGTTGGGGTTATCAACAGTGCTGCACTGGTAAACGTCACACAACCCCTGATATATGGCGCATAGGATGGCTGATCCCTAGCTATCCACCAGTGCCACGAGTAGGTTGCCATCGATGGTGAACTGGCGTTCGATGGAGACCAGCCTCGCAAAAAGGGCAACAAGCCTGTGGCTAGTAGGATTGGGATGTACCGTTTGTCCAGCTCCCAATGATCCCTCCCTTCTCGCAGCTTCAAGGGCGAAGGGCCAGCTGTGTCACCTGTCATCCATGAGTGGCACTGGTGATTCTCATCATAAAACTGTTCGAGAAGCTCCTGTAAAGTCATACCTTCCAATAAATGGGCTAGACCAAATATTAGTGTGAAGATTGATAATAACAGCAAAATAATTCAAACTAGAGATTACATGTATGTAATTATGTACGAATAATTGATTAATTACCGACAATTTGATTACCTATCCGAAAAATTACGAGTGATTCATTACCGTCGTCCTTAACACTTAATTACTTAGCACTAACTATTACTTAACCCTAACTAATTACCACTACAGTAATTACGACTACTTACCATACAATAATAAGTTATGGGTGCCGTACGAGCACAAAATAGTAAAACTATGTCTAAATTACTATGACCTACTTACTTCGTAATACAAACTATATTAACTATGACTAACTAATAACACTAATTAACTAGGACTACGGGAATAACATTGAAAGTATGCGATATAAATTTACCTGCCTTTTGGGAGAAGCAATCAACACTGCCGCGTCCTCTTGCCACGTCCTTAATGAGCTATCCACTGGCTTCTCAAAATAATTAGCTATGCACTCTTAATTTGGAGAGTACCTTGTAACAAATGAGATAGATGAAATACTAGTGTGCAGATTGATAATGACATTAAAATACTACAAGTTAGTGATTACATGCATGTAACTACATACGAATAATTCATTAATTACCAACAGTTTCATTACCCGTCCAAAAAATTATGAGTGATTCATTACTGTCATCCTTAGCACTTAATTACTTATCACTAACTCATTACTTAACCCTACTAATTTCCACTATAGTAATTACGATTGCTTTATTACATACTACCATGCAATAACAAATTATCGATACTGTACGTATACAAAAATAGTAAAACTATGTCTAAATTACTACGATCTACTTACTTCATAATATAAATTACATTAACTACAACTAACTAAATAACACTAATTAACTATGACTACAGAAATAACGTCGAAATCATGCGATAAAAAATTACCCGCCTTTCGGTAGAAGCAATCAGCATTGCTACGTCCTTTTGCTGTGTTCTTAATGAGCTATGCACTGGCTTCTCAAAATAATGAGCTACGCACTCTTAATTTTGAGCGAGGACCATGAGAATGAGCTTCTGCGATGAGCGATCGAGATGAGCGATGACGAACTGCGAGAGGTTCGTATTTATGACTGAACAAAAAGGAACCCAATGCGCTCACCTGTTAAATTAAGGACTCCTTGTCGATGAGCAGCACTTCAGGCGATGGGGGACGGCATGGTAACACTGACAATTGTGCAGATGAGGGAGCAGGCGAGGGGGGGACGGCATAGACATATCACCTTTAGTGCAAATGAGGGAGCGTGCGAGAGGGACGACCCGGACAGAGTGACAATTGTATGAAGAATGCAGCGGGAAAGAAAAGATAGTGGCAATCGGCCGACATATGTGCGAAGGACAGAGGTCAAGCATTGCAAAAGATGCCTGAGCATCGCTAATTTTATGATTAAATTAATATGAATTAACATGGTAATTTTGAAGTGCATAAAATTTCTAAAACATTACATAATTACTATGGCTGTGTTGGGAGGATTCACGTAAAAGTTCGTAATTTTTGGAGCTCGTTTACTATATATAACAACTCCTACAAATATCAAAATCGTATAAATTTTTGAGCAACAATAACAGTAGATAAAATTACCAAAAAAAATTGTAACAGTCAAGTATGTTGTGTCAGAAAGCTGCACATAAAATTTTATAATTTTCGAGCTCATTTGCTATATTTATAAATTTAAACAAATAGTATGGAAAAATTAGGGCAGGTAATTAAGTCGGTAAGCCGGCTTAATCACCTGCCGTTTGGCCATGGTGCAGCAGGCAGCTACCATCTGGTGGTGGGACGACAGGTTGCCTGCTGTCCGGTGGCGGGACGGCAGGGCCTATGTGTCTACCCTCCAGCGTTGACGTCCGGTTACCGGGTGGCAAAAACGCCATTTTTGGCAATACGACATGCATACTACTATTTTCGTAAATACAGATGCAAACAGTGCCAAATATGCCAAAAACTCTCATATAGCATCGTGTATGGTATGAACTGGACTCGTACTTGTATTGATGCACCAATATTTGCCCTATTTATTTGCAGCTTATGGTTTATAATTCATGATTTCCTCCGATGAAATAAATGGGACGGTTTTTTCATTGACATTTCGAAATGGCTTATCAAGACAGTATTTTCAAAATGATTTATTAGCTTATCACTATTCAATTTATTTGCATAATCAACCATGCTAGAGTTAGAAGTCATTAGCCATCGATTAATTCATCCGTCGCACCTGAAAGGAACCCACCCATGAGGGGCATTAGTTAATTGCGGCTTACCAGTTCAACCTCCTCTGCGTAGCCTTGTGTTTATGCTTTCCAGAGTAGGGAGCTAGGTTTGTACATCAGCTCTCGTGTGTAGTACAACAAGACTAGTCAACTCTAGCTAAAATTAGCTCGCGTGAGATCACAGGAGAGCAGGTCGTCGTGCATACGTGTTTCCGAGTTTGTTCTTTTAAATCGCACAACGAGGATAATGTAAATTAGAGGCAAAGAAGTTGACGAAGGTTGGCCAACGAGTTTTAAAAATCTAGATGTTCAAATAACCTTCTGACTTCTACCACTGTCCACGTCAGCGCAACGGCGACCTGTCTAATCCCCATGGACCTACCAAACAGACGGGTGGGACCACATCACCCCGGTCCTTTTTCACCTGATGAAAGGTGGGGACAGACATAAAGTACCAGAGCTAGTGGAGTGGGACCTCCAATTATTACGCGGTACCTTACGGCCCTCGATGGCCCAATTCGGCCTACCACGGCCCATTCAAATTACTCCATTTAAGCCCATGTTCTTTTACACTCGAGTCCACATTTACCTATGCCCATCAAATTACTGCAAGTTTGCCCTCCGGAACATAAAAGCAATAGAGTGAGTATTGTTACTCAACGTTTCCCTATCAACTTTCCATTTTACCCCTATTAATTATTCCCCTCCCCTTCCACCTGTGGTCCCAGAGTCAATTGGATTAAATGGCCTTCTTTGTCACATTGAATTTATGTTAGGTGCATTCCTTGTAAATTTCGTGGCAACCTAGTTGCTAAGCCTGAAATAAGCCTTACCAAAGAAAAAAACAATTAACCATCGGTACTGTACTGTACCGATTGTTAGGAAACTGGGCCCATGGCTAAGAGTCCTGACATATTTGGGCACCGCACCGTAGACTATAAATAGAGAGCCATACCCCCCTCATTATGTACGCATGAAAGGAAAGCAATAAAGAAAGACCAGGAGTTCTCTCTATCTCTCTCTGTGTGATCAATCTATTATTCTGTGATTCTGTGATTGATTCGTTCTTGTTCTAAACAGAGGAATCGCTCGGACTGGTCGCCAGCGACGATTTCTCAACACGTTATCAGCACGACTTCGCTCCGGTGAACGAGGTAATCATCGAAGCACAGATTGAATTTTCTAGATCGCTTTTGAATCTGTATTTTCTTTTCGCGTTCTAGATTGAAATTCTACGGTGCAAATCTGCCCTAATCTACCGCGAGCAGACTTGAAGTCGCCGGCACAATGCCGATCGGTAGATTGTGAAACGGGGTAGATGTTGATTGCAGTGTAGAACGATGCAAATCCGCCCTAAATCAACCGCGAGCAGATCTGAAATCGCCGGCACAATGTCGATCGGAAGATTACGAAACGGGGTAGATGTTGATTGCATCATAGAAGTAGAAACGAAGAATATATGCATGGGTTTTCATGTTCAAGCAGCATTGCAGATTGAAAATTGCATTTTTTTATTCTGCACAGTATTGTAGATCTAATAAAAAAAGGAGGATTTTGGCTCACGGCCACGCATGGCCGCCGGCCGGCCACTACGCCTGCATGCGCTAGCACCGCCACCGGCCAGCCACCTCCGGCGCGGCGTCGCCCGAACCACCTTGGTCCTCGCAGCCCCTGCACGGGCCCACCCGCACGGCCGCCGGCACCTCGGTCCTTGCGCCCGAATGCGAGCTCGCCTACCGCATGCCGCCCGCAACCGCCTTGGCCTCCATGTGCATCGTCGGCTTGAAGCTGGCTTGCCTGCCCCACGCCCGTACGCGCCTGGCCGGCCACCTCGCACGCTCCCCGCGCCGCCGCACGGCGCTTGGCCTTCTCCCGCGCCGCCGCACGGCGGTTGGCCGCCCAGCGCCGCCGCACAGCGCCCGGCCGCTCCCGCGCCGCCGCACAGCACTTGGCCTTTCCCCGCGGCCCTGCCGGCGCCCGCATGCGCCCGCGCGCCGCCCGCCCGGATTTCCTGCCGCCACCGCCGTCGGCCCGAACGCCGCCTCGGCTTCCCTGCCACGCCCGCGCGCGCATTGGCCCACCGCCTCGACCTCCCCGCCGTGCCCGCACCCGCGCCGGCCCCCGCCACCTCGCCTTCCGCGCCCGCATGCGCAATCGGCCGCCTCCTCGCCGCCCTGAACGGTGCCTCCGGCCGCCGCGCCGGCTCCGCCCGGCTCCCCGCGCCGTCGCCCGCTCGCGCCAGCCCCTCCGCGCTGGCCCCACCGGCTGCCCCGCGCCGCCCTCACCCGCCCGGCCGCCCCACCCGGGTTGCCGCCGCTGCCGTAGTGCGTGTGGGCAAAGGGGAAACCCTAATCCCACCGTTTTTTGCTGCGGCTGAGCGGGCCAGATGGGCCGAAGTAGGCCAGAAGGAGGTGGGCCGGATGGAAAGAAAAAAAGGAAGGGGAGGCCCGAATTGGGTGGGGGAGGCGGATTTTGCAGAAAAACCCTTTGGTTCTATGGAAATTACCAATTGGCCTTAAAGTTTTAATTTAAGACCAGAATTTTGCAGAAAAGGCCTCGCAGCTCCAAAAATTGCGAATAAGCCCTCAAATTTACGAGCGGGTCCAGAATTTTGCAGAAAACCCCTCTGTAAATTAGCAACTTGCGTGAATTTTTCTCTGAACTGAAATTTTTGCGTAAAAACCCTCTGGAATTGCAGAATTTGCTGAAATTTCATATTTTAGCATTAAAGGGCCTCGGGAATCTGAATTTTACATTATTTTTAGCATTTGAAGCTTATTTATTTATACCATTACTGTTTTATGTATTTTCTGTATTTATTTATTGTTTTGGTTAGTTGTAATTGCTGAAAATTGCTTTTAATCACTGAAATTAGCAGTAAAATTTATAGAAAATGCATAGAAAATTCTGAAACATTGTGAGAACCGTTTGTACCATTTATTTACCCGCAGTGAATTATTCCGTGCATGTCTACCAGCAGTAGACTTGTTCACATTTAGATGACTAGCATCACGAACTGGGAGTTCGAGGAGCTGACCCAGCATGGCCAAAACTATCTGATGTTGGCATCCGATGTCGAGATTGTGTTGGAGCCAGGAAGCTCCGCGCAGCTATTGGATTGGCGGACCGTATGACGCCCAACCTCTGTCTCACTCTTAAGAATGAGTACACAACGGAGAATAGCGTGCTAGCACTCTGGACCGCACTCAAGAAGCGGCTTGAGAGGCTAAAAGTACACCATTCTTCCTCAAAGTAGAGCAAGAGTGGATTAGACTGAGTTTTGCCGACTTTAAGACGGTCAGGGGAAAACAATTCTGTCTTGCACAGGTTTTGTACCCCAATACAGAAAATTGAGAAAATCCTTCCACCCCAATGAAGTACAATCCGCACGCAATTATCGTCAAGACGGCTATGAGAAATATGCCGAATTGATTGATATGATGCAGGATGTGAAGGCTCAGGACAAAGTTCTCTGCAAAGAACTAAGTCACTGAGCCATCTGGGAGCTCCACTGGCAGTGAAGCGCCGGGAGCAACAAGGTGCGAAAGCACTTGATAGAGAAAAGGGGAAGGAAGTGTAAGGCCACAGCCCAGAAAGGCGAATCAGATGCTCCACGAAAGAATAAGGCCAGCAAGCCAAAATGGGATGGCAAAGGGCACATGAAGCCCACTCTGTATCGGTTGAGGGGGAGCGTTCTGAACAGCTGCCTGCGCTGATGGTGTTTGAGACCATTACGACAGCAGCACCCCTCTCGACCTAGAAGCAGCCACCGTCATGATTTCTCTTGAAGAGAATGTCACCCCGAGAAATAGCAGAAAAAGTCTAGTGCACTGAATGCATTTCGACTTTAATTGTCATTTATTTTATGTGGAAGAATATGTTGGAATTTGCATGGATGGTACTTAAGAATTGTTATCTTCTCGTGATGGTTGGATGATATTTGAAGAATTCATTCATTTATTCAGTTTATGATGGCATGATATGTTCTGATATTGGAGTATTTTATTTAGGTGTTGATTGCCTTCTCATACATGTTAATAAATACCCTATATTAGAACGCGTGTAGAGTCCTATGGAGGGAGTGTGCTTAGCCAGCAGCGACACAACGCATATCATCTTAAGAGAGAATAAGTATTTTTCAGTCGATTCGTAAGAGCACTGGCAGCCTTAGGACAATCGCGAGAAGCGATTCATGTATAATTGGTTCAGGAAGAGCCACAATGGGCACAACGTTGGTCATTGAAGAAGCCTTATTGTATCCAGAATCGACTTGAACTCTCCTAAGTTTTAAGGATATTTGCGCCAATGGTTTCCACGTTGAGACTAAAGAAGAGTACGGTAAGGAATACCTGCTCATTACGAAGCGCGAAGAGAATGAAAAAGTGTATTAGAAAAACTCCCTTCACTAGAAATTGGGCTATATTATACCAACATTAAGGCGCCTGCAGCGTACACTGTTCTGAAAACAGTATTTAGAAGCTCTGAATTCTTCTGTCTCTAGTATGACAGATTAGGCCACCCAAGTCTTAGGATGATGAGAAACATAATAAATAACTCACATGGGCATAATATTAATGTGAAGAATTTCTCGAATCATGAAGATTTTGTGTGCCCTGCATGTGCCACCGGGAAACTAATTACTAGACCCTCCACTCTGAAAGTGAAGGATGAAGTCCCTGCATTCCTGGAACGCATCCAGGGAGACATTTGCGGTCCCATTCAGCCTGTTTTAGGGGCGTTTAAGTATTTCATGGTACTCATTGACGCTTCATCGAAGTGGTTGTACGTGGGTTTATTATCCACAAGAAACCACGCCTTTGCAAAATTGATCTCGCAGATCATTCGCATCAGAAATATGTTTCCAGATCATCATATCAAGTCCATTCGAATGGACAACGCCGGAGAATTTACTTCGAAGGCATTTGATGATTATTGCATGGCGATGGGAATTGCAGTTGAGCACTCGGTACCGCATGTCCACACTCAGAATGGTTTGGCAGAGGCTTTAATTAAAAGAATTAAATTTATTGTCCGACCCCTCTTGCATAAAAGTAATTTGCCAGCTACATGTTGGGGACACGCAGTCCTTCATGCAGCGAATCTCATCAACCTTAGACCTTCGGCCTACAACATCCATTCACCTATGCAACTAGCGCAATGGTCAGCATCGAAGATTTCCCAACATTAGGGGGAGGAAATCAACCCCTTGATGAAGAATGTCGGGAAATTATGTGGCAAGCCTGGGGAATCCATGTAGATGACCCACGCACTAGAGAAGTCCAGAAGACATTACATGGCAAGCCACGAGAATTCATGCAGATGACCCGCGCATTAGTGAAGCAAATAGAGAAGTCCAAAAGACAATAGAAGTCCAGAAGACAAGAGAAGTCTAGAAGACAATAGATTTGCAAGCATTAGCAAATCAACTGCCTGATCACTTTAGTGATTTGAAGAGCGTGACTAAGTCGCATGTGCCTGAACGCACTGCACCGGAGAGGGTTGAAATACCAAAGAAAATTGAAGGTATCCCTAATCTCGTCCAGAGGCCTCAGAAAAATAAAAAAGAGGACGAGAACTCCGGTTCCTCAAATCCTTAGTAACCGGGGACGCCTGGTGAAGAATGATAAGAGGGATTTACCACAGCCGATCATTGAAGTCCCCCAGAATGAGAAGGGAGCCAGTTGAGACCTGGCACAAATATAACACCTTCCAAAAAGGACATACCGGATCTGAATATCCCCATCGGCATGGATGTGTGCGCACACATCGGAGCCGAAAAACTAAAGGGACTTGCCATCGCAATTGAAAGAAGTGATGTGCAAGGTAGAGCTCCAGCAGAAGCAATCGCTTCAGAAAAAGCAACTCATGAAGAAATAGCTATAAATTATGTGCACACGGGAGAGTCCCTGAATAGGACAACAGCTAATATCGATATCTACTTCGCAAAGAAAATTGCCACAATCATCGATCTTGATCCCGAGCCTGCATCGCTCGCTGAATGTAAGAAAAGATTAGACTGGGAAGATTGGAAGAAGGCAATAGCAACTGAATTGCTATCTCTGAACAAAAGAGAGGTGTTTGGGCCCGTATGCCGCACACCTCCCCACATACACCCCGTTGGGCACAAGTGGGTATTTGTTCGAAAGAGAAATGAAAGAAATGAAGTAGTGAGATACAAAGCAAGGCTGGTAGCCCAAGGTTTCACTCAACGTCCTGGAGTTGATTATGAAGAAACCTACTCCCCAGTCATGAGTGGAATTACTTTTAGATACTTGATCTCAATGGCAGTGAACTTGAATTTAGAAATGAAATTGATGGATGTTGTGACTGCATACCTTTACGGTAACTTGGATTCGGAGATTTACATGAAAGTCCCTGAAGGAATTCCTCTCCCGAACCAAGACAGAGCAAATAGAAACCTGTACAGTGTGAAACTCAGAAAGTCACTGTATGGACTGAAACAATCTGGAAGAATGTGGTATAATCACTTAAGCGACTTTCTCTGCAAGAAAGGCTACACGAACAATGAAGACTGTCCTTGTGTATTTATACGGCGATCCCAGAATGGATTCTGTATAATCTCTGTATACGTAGATGATCTGAATATCATCGGGACAGCCGAAGACATAAAAGAAGCAAGCTCCTACTTGGAGTCAGAATTTGAAATGAAAGTCTTGGTACATCAGTCGACCTACACCCAGAAGGTGCTCGAAAGGTTTGGCTTTGAGAAGGCATTTCCCTCGAAAGTACCGATGATCGGTAGGTCTTTACAGCAAGAAAAAGATCCTTTCCGACCAAGGGAAGAGGGGGAGGAAGTCCTGGGACCGGAATTCTCATACTTGAGTGCAGTGGGAGCACTCATGTACTTAGCAAACTGCACTAGACTGGACATTGCATTTACCGGGAAACTGTTAGCAAGGTACAGTGCAAAGCCCACCAAAAGGCATTGGCAGGGCATAAAGGACATTTTCCGATACCTCCAAGGTAGCAAGGACCTCGGATTGTTTTATAGAAAGAATCAAGATCTGAACTTGATTGGCTATGCAGATGCTGGGCATCTGTCAGACCCGCATACCGCTAAGTCACAAACAGGCTATGTATTCCTGTGTGGTGGAACTGCAATTTCATGGAAATCGTCTAAGCAAAGCCTGGTAGCTACTTCGACGAACCACTCAGAAATTATAGCACTGTATGAAGCCGCACAAGAGTGCGTTTGGCTCCGCCCAATGGTTCACCACATCCAGCAGTCATGTGGGATGAATATTGTGCAAACCCCCATAATTATCTATGAAGATAATGCCGCTTGCATTGCACAAGTGTAAACGGGCTATGTGAAGAGTCATCTCACAAAGCATATCAACCCCAAGTTCTTCTATGCACATGAATTGCAAAAGATGGACGAGATTAAAGTACTGCATACTAAGTCATGTGAAAATCTCGCAGATTTATTCACTAAGTCACTCCCCGCATCTAGCTTTGAAAGGTGCGTGCGTGGAATTGGAATGATGAGATTTAGAGAAGTGCAGAATTCAGGGGGAGAATTCTCTCAAGCCCGTTATTAAATCTTGATCATGAAGATTAAGTACCCAAAGGAATAAAGTCCTGAAGACCAAATGAAATTGGGTGAATTGTACTCTTTTTCCCTTGACGAGTTTTCCATGAAGTTTCTCGACCAAGGTTTTTAATGAGGCAATTCGTTCATCGCAACATTACATGTATCATGTACTCTTTCTCCAAATTTTTCCCACTGGATTTTTATGGAGTTTTGACGAGGCATGAGCATGTTGGGTGAGTGCCCAAGGGGGAGTGTTAGGAAACTGGGTCTATGGCCAAGAGTCCTGACATATTTGGGCACCCCACCGTAGACTATAAATAGAAAGCCATACCCCCTCATTATGTACG
The DNA here is from genome assembly GCA_017311315.1 of Dendrocalamus latiflorus. Taxonomy (NCBI): domain Eukaryota; kingdom Viridiplantae; phylum Streptophyta; class Magnoliopsida; order Poales; family Poaceae; genus Dendrocalamus; species Dendrocalamus latiflorus. The sequence continues at coordinate 3,240,340 of CM029633.1, read as the reverse complement.
CATGAAAGGAAAGCAATAAAGAAAGAACAGGAGTTCTCTCTATCTCTCTGTGTGATCAATCTATTATTCTGTGATTGATTCGTTCTTGTTCTAAATAGAGGAATCACTCAGACTGACCGCCAGCCACGATTTCTCAACACCGATGATAGGCAATGCGCTGAGCTAGCAGGATGTCGGCGCCACAGGTTTACAGATGCATGTCCATGTATGCGAAACGAAGATGATTAAAGATGAAGGTTTCTCTCTCTCTCTCTCTCTCTCTCTCTGCTTTTTCCAAGGGAAAAAAAGGTGAATTTGCTAGCTGTCCTGAAGTACACACAGTAGCAGTGAGAATTGTACCCGCGCTACTGTTGATGCCGTGATACTCGCACTCCAAGCAACAGTTCCAGCAATCAATGCTCATAGTTCACGGTAGATCTGTCCCATATTTTTTTTGTGCTCCTGGTTTATTTAAATCAGATGACTTCTAATTTCGACTTATCTTGCATATTTGGCCTTTTTTTAATATTTTTACCTTTTCTTTTTTTTGTCATTCATTTGCATTGTTCGTGACGATATAACGGGTTTTTTATTTTTTTCTCAGAAAACTAACAGCTGGTACAGTACAATTTTAATTATAAGCCAAAAATCACAGCCAGAAACTTAAGTTATAAGCTAGTTGAAGCACCACTAAAAGATCGCATAGAAAGATAATATACTATCAGTGAGTACATGCAATTCGCCTGTGGCCATGTGGTAAAGGCAGTGTTTTACAGTGCCATACATTCATGTCTCTCAGAGCCGTCAGATTAGAGATCAGCAGCGTACTATTTCAGATCTACTGTAGACTACTAGTCTACTACTGTCGTCGCGGTGACACCACTGCATGCAGTACACAATATTGTTGTTCTCCGATCTATAGTGTCACATCATGCATGTCGACGCATGCAGTTGCGTTCTTCGGTTCATATGCATAGAATGCATAGGTTGAATTAATTAAACGGGGATTTCAAGAATATCCCTCGATCTGCATGTTACATTTCCCTTTTGAAAAATGTTCAATGCATGCACGGGTCCGATCCGATCGAGCGAGGTAGCCAGCTGACTCCGGTAGCTGTTGCACCACAACCTCGACCGATTCGACCTGCTCCCCCTTTTGCAACCCATCGGTCCCTGCATCCACAGTAAGAATGTGCATGGACAGCACAGTACATGAGCCGAGCTTGATACAATCTTAAGCCAAGCTTCAATAGAGGTTCGAGTACAGTGCTAAGCTCTAAGTCGGCTTGGCCAAAGTTTGAGCAAGTCCAAGCTCGGTTCAAAAAAGTTTGGTAACTGTATCTAAATATAATGGGTGGATTTTTTTGGGTTATGATTTTTGGCTTTTGAATTCTAACCGTTCGCGAGAGAAATTATGAAGAGGGAGACAGTCACATACGATTTTGACCGGTACAGTTAAAGTTGGTTTAGTGCCTACTATAAGTGACTTGTAGACGTCACCTTGAAAACGGACCGTTTAAAAGCGAGTTACTGTAGTTCCGTACAAAAGCCAAAAGACCTAAGCCCTTTAGAAGGCAACCAATATCTTCAGCTTGTCCAAAGCTCGATCTTGGCTTAAAAAAGTTTGGCAAATACACTTTAACATATTACTTTCTATAAAAGCTCAGCTAAAGCTCGAATAAACTCAGGATTGGCTCGAAAAAACTTAACAACTAGACTTTAGTATTAAAACATGAGAGGGAAGGTGTAAATCGAGTCTTAACTACACTACTCGAGCTCAAGCTCTGTAGGCTCGTGAGCTTGGATGTAGGTTCAAGCTCGGCTCGATCTGAATAGCTTGTTGAGCTTGAGTTGGAGTATAGAGTTCTCGCTTGGGAAAAGTGCAATGTCCTACAGCAAGTCAAGCCTTTCGATTTCTGAAGCATTGCGGACTTAATGGTGGGACATTTAAAGGAAGGAAGGAATTTGGCACGCCTATATGCATCATGCTGAACATCTAAAAGAAAAGAAACAGGATGTCTTCCACAAAAAAAATCGAAACGGCCATGAATAACTCTACGTTTTTCCATATAAATCCGAGTCTACCGTACATGCAAAATAGGGAGGCATCGAATCTAAGAGGAAATGTCTATATAACATCTCGAATTTTACTTGAAAGACCGTCTAGCACCTTAAACCATAAAAACAAGATATTTGACCCCTCAAACTTTACAGCCAGTTCAAATAACACCTTAGCCCAATTTTGAATCGTGGTATTGCCCGCATAACGTGATAAGTGGATGGTTTTACCACGTAGAATGACAGGTAAGGCCCATAGGGCCTTCTTTCCTAAATCAAAACAGAGAGGGAGGAAATAATAGGGGTAGGTGGCCATGGAACCATAGTTGGAAGCTTGAGGTGGGGGAGAAGCATGGTCTAGTTTTATAGTTCGAGTTTTTGGATGGACTTTCAAGTAAAGTTTAGAATGTTATATGGACTTATTATAATCTAAGAAATACTAGGTAGTGATATTGGACTATACATACTTCTATTAAACGAAGAACTTGTCAGATCTAGAAAATTAATCCCGAATCTTCTGTGTTTACCGTGCTAGTCCCATGATCAATAGATAGCACACACATGTACATCATTGAATCTATACATGATTAAATAAAATAGAATAGCACATAATATTAAGTAATCATATATAAGTCTATAAACTGAATTTTACACAAAAGGGGCCGACCAGCAAAATGTTCACATAAAGAGTACTATAGTGTGTTGGACCGATGCCGACAATTGGAGGGGGGGTTGAATGATTGAAGAAGCTTTTTCTTCTTCCCAAGTATTCAAAATCTTCATTCAAATAACTATGAGAGTCATCAATCTCATATTACACCTCCTACACAAACCTACTGAGAATTGGGACCAAAAGTTGCAATAACATGGTCTTAACTGCCAGACCGGTCAAACAACCATCTGAAAGTATCTAGGCCGTTAAAAATTCTTTCCTTGCCGAGCAAATTTCTTTGATCAAGCTCAAGCTCTCTCCATTCTCAAGTGGTTTACAAGTGATATCTACAAGTGGTGCCCTCATTGTTCAAGTGATATCTTTAAGTGGTGCCTACAAGTGGATTTCAATTTTTTAAGAGAAGATCAACTACCCAAAATCAATTGTCCGTACAAGTGGTATGTGTGTCAAATTGGAAGCTACCTACAAGTGATATTTTTTACTCATGGCATCATATACAAATGAGTATTCAAGTGAGTTTTCATGGAAAAGAGTTTCATCCAAAAGGAAAATACGATGAGAATCACTTTTGGACAAATATAGAGAAAAAAACTTTCGGTGCTTGATTATAAAGGGGGAGAGAAATCCACAATTGCAAATTGGTCATAAGTAAAGGAGTAAATTACAAATTAGAGTTCGCATAATATTTAGGGGGAGTAGAAGAAGCTTTTGTATGTCAAAAGGAGAAAACCTTTGTGAAAGGGGGAGTGTGAAAGGGGGAGTTTTTCTCTAAAATGGTTTTTCTTAGTGAAAAACATATTAAACATTTTGGTCTTGTTTAAAAGGGGTAAAGTATTAGTATTGAAAAAATATTTTACCTATTTGCCCAAAATAGTTTATGGATCTTGCAAATGCATGTTTTTCATTCTCATAAGTTAAATAGTCATTTTATTCAATTGTTGCATTCCTTAGATCCAAAATACAGGTTGAAATCCACTTCAAGTCAGACTTGGATGTGTGCATATGGTTCCAACTCATACATATATATACACACATATTTAGGGGGACTTTACTCTATATTTTGTGATTTCATTCATATTGACCATTCTTTTTTATCCACATATATTTAGCATCATTACTTTAAATGTATCCCGTGAGTATATAAAAACTTGTGTAGTTTATATATACTCATGTTGCTTTAAATTGAATCAATTTGTCACCAATCACCAAAAAGAAGATTGAAGGATTTAGACCCTCTATTATATGTTAATGTCAAGTTTTGGTGATTAGTAACAACTGGATTTTTGTGTTGCCATCAATCACCAAAAGAGGGAGGTTGAATAATCTAGCCCCACCATTATGTATTAATGGTGAGTTTTGGCAATTGATGACAACTATTTGTGGGACTAATATTTTTCATGAGTTGGTAAAATAAGTCATGTCCTATGATAATAAAGACTTTGGATGGCTTAATTTGCAGTCCAGCAGGTCCAAGTCAGCTCCATCCATCTTACTTTTCTTACCGATTAATTTACGCCAAGCCATCCATCCATCGAGCAGCCAATTATGTAGTTTCTTTCTGGTTTTGAGATCGATCGATACCCATCCCCCGCTGCCTCCTCTCTACATGCATGCATACTACTCGATCATACTGCACCTGGCCTTCTCTCTCTCTCTCTCTCTCTCTCTCTCTCTCTCTCTCTCTCTCTCTCTCCCCTAGGCATCACGCACTCCATCACTGCTCACAGATCACCAATTTGTCCACAAACTGATGACGACATCAGTAAGCCGATGTGCATGTGCTGCTGCAGCTTCATTGCAGTTTTACTACAAGCTAGCTAGAGAGATCGATGATCATTCTCTGAATCCAACACTAGATCGATGATACATATAGGTGTGTGTGAATGACAGAGTAACATTTTGCCTGCAGCATGCATCGATCAGACATCACAGTACGTGCACTAGCAGTATCAATTTAATTTACACACATCGAATTGAACCAATGATGGGGCGAGATGTTCAATGCATGCAATTTAATTACCACGCGGTAGTATCAGTTTTAGAGCAACTCCAAGAGAAGAGCTAAATCATTTTCTAAAGATAAATTTGGTTATTATTGGAGAAAAAACGTCTCCAATAGACTCTGTAAATGAGACTCCAAATTTAGTAGCTCTCCATCCCTCCTCCTTCGCTCTCTATTTTTTGAATAGCCTACCTCGCTCACCATCCAGCCTCTTGGTGCGGTCGGCGTTTCCTTCCCGCGCGTACGTGACCCACCGCGCGCCCTCTAGTTTAGATAGCCTGTTGGAGTAGTCTTGTTTTTTTTGGATGAGATTCATTTTAAAGAGTAGCTAAATCACTAAATTTAGATATTTCTTTTGGCTAATCTTTTGGAGTTGCTCTTACAAGAACAAAAAGAAAAGGGAACCGGACCGCATGCATGCGCATGCAAATCCATGGTGACGGCGATGTCGATGGCTCCAAGATCAATTGAGTGAGGGGAGTTGATCGACATTTGGTCTACGCACACATGGACGACTCAAATCAAAAGTGCTAGCTTGCAATTGCTGCTTGCTTGCTAGCCGAGGGGGACCATGCATAATGCTGCTGCTGCAAACACAACACGCATATATCTTTCGCACAACCAACAACAAATTGACAACAGCTTAGCGCCCCACTACTACTAGCCTTGCTACGATTCGATCGCACAATTACTCATCATCAGTCCGACAAAACTACAAATTTCCTCCTGATCGATTCACATATCATTGACTGCCTTTTCCGTCAGTCAAACGGAACAATTAAAGGAATTACAAAAATCACACAAAAAAAGTACTACGTACTAATTAACAAGGACCAGCTGGCTAGCTAGCTTGCCATGGTGAACAAGAAGAAGAGAAAAAAAGGAAAGAATTACAGACAAATGAGCAACTTTGGTCTTAATTTTCCCTCAAAAAACACCAGCACAAGAAGTTCCAAAAAAGCCCAAGAGGGCAAATTGGAGTTGGAAGAAAGAACCCCCTCCTCAAAGTACTACCGATGGTGATGGTGATGTGTGGGACTCGGCTCAGCTCATCTATGATATGCAGCTGCAGGTGCAAGAGCAGGACACTCACCTCGTGATGCCCTGGCTTATATACATACACAGATAATTAACAGCAAAAGAAAAAAATATATAGATAGAGAGGGAGGGAGGGGGAGAGAGAGAGAGAGAGAATCATCAAATCTAGCTACATTATATTGATGCTAGTAGTCGCGCCAGCAGACGAGCATGGAGACGCAGCGGCGGACGATGTAGAAGCGCGCCCGCTGTTCCTTCACCGCCTCCACGCACTTCTTCGACAGCCGAGACGACGACGGCTGCCCCGGCTGCTGGGAGCTGCTGCTGCTGCTGCCGGTGGTGCTGGTGGTGTTGACGACGACGTCCCTCGTGGCGGTCACGCTCGCAGAGTAGCTCCGGCTGAGCTGCGCCGCGCTGCTGCTGCTCGCAGCTGCAGTGCCGTCGGAGGAGTAGTAGGAGGAGGACGACCTGCCCGATCTGCTCCGGCCCTTCTTGGACAGCTTCCACTTGTCGTCCCCGCACGAGTCCATCGTGTTCGCGCTTTGCAGAGTGGAAATGTGGATGGATTTATAGAGCGATTTAGAGGGATCGAAACTCGCGAGGTGGAATGGAATGGAATGGAGAGTAAATGAGATGAGCAGAGCACGAAGAACAAGGAGAGGAGGAGGAAGTGGTGGAGGTAGCTAGTAGTGTGGACTGTGGAGCAGAGCAGAGCAGGCCAGAGAGAGTGGGGTGGTGTGGGGGTGGGGGTATCATCGCACTCGCACCTGGGGCCTCCCTGTCTCTCCTCGCTGCGCTCCAAAACAAATCTTCGATGGACGCCGACGACACCTCCTCCTCCTCCTCCTACCATGGCCAGTCGGACACTACCACACTGCAAATGATGCAACGCAACGCAGCGTAACGCACACACACCTCTATGCGTCCTCTCTTCACCTCTGTAATCGACTCATCTGGTCCGTTGGATCCGAGGAAGTAGATCGATGCAGCTGTGTGTGAAAAACTTCTTATGGAATGGCAATGGCCGAACTCAACAATCCAAATGTGATCGCTTTCTTCATATAATGGTGGGAGATAACAAACGATCCGAAAACCCCGGCCACTACCAGAGCGAAGGATGTGGCCATCAGTTACAACGCACTCCACACAAGCCATAGGAAGTGCTCAAGTCTGTTACATTCCTTAGCCTAACACAACACAACACAAATTCAAATAGCCATCCTCAATCACAGCCTCGGTCTACCAGGTTGAGATTGCTGCAGAGGAGTTGAAACGGTGACTTGGACAATGGCTTGGTAAAGACATCTGCGAGTTGGTCTTTGGAGGATATGAACTGAACTTTCAGGGCTTTCCGGGCCACTTGTTCACACACAAAATGGAAGTCCACCTCTATGTGTTTTGTGCGAGCGTGAAATACCGGATTAGTTGTGAGATAAGTTGCTCCCGAGGTTGTCACACCATAGCATGGCGCAGAACTCTGAAAGATTCCCAGTTTCTTAAGCAGTGACTGTATCCAAATCAGTTCAGCAGCAACGTTGGCTATTGCTTTATACTCAGCTTCGGTACTCGATCGTGATACTGTGCTTTGCTTTCGAGAACTCCAGGATACTAACTTGGACCCTAGCAGAACTGCAAAACCACTCGTGGACCGACGATCATCTGGGCACCCTACCCAATCAGCATCTGAGAAGGCTTGTAGTATCTCACTGTTCTTTTTCTGAAACTTCAGTGCTCGATTGACAGTTCCCTTCACAAACCGTAAAATGTGTTTAACTGCTGCCCGGTGCTTGTCAATTGGTGCCTGAATATACTAACATACACGATTAACCACAAAGGAGAGATCTGGTCTAGTGATTGTCAGATATTGCAGCCCACCGACAATACTCCTGTACTGAAACTGACCTTCTCCTGTCAGTGTTGTGCCATCATCTTTGTAGAGTCTTTCAGTAGCTGCCATTGGGGTTGAAATGGGTTTGCAACTTTCCATTTTTGCTCTTTTCAACAAATCTTGTGCATACCTTCTCTGAGACAAAACTAAGCCATCTTCACTCGGCTGAACTTCAATCCCTAAGAAGTACTGTAGATCCCCTAAGTCTTTGACTGCAAAATCCTCGGTCAGCTCTTTGATCAGCTTGTCAGTGGCATGTACATTGTGAGATCCTTTCTTTTGAATATGAATAGAGAAGCATCAGCTTGAGAGGGAGTGAACCCAAGTTCCTGCAGCTTTTGTGTCAACCGAGAATGCCAAGCTCTTGGAGCTTGTTTCAATCTATAAAGTGCCTTGTTCAGTTTGCAGATATAGTTGGAGGGCACTTTGGAGCTCTCATATCCCAGTAGTTGATGCATATACACCTCTTCTTGTAGGTATCCATGTAAGAATGCATTTTGTATATCAATCTGCCTTAGTTTCCATCCTTTTGTCACAGCAAGAGAAATAATCACCCTAACAGTTGTTGGTTTGGCTACTGGGCTATAGGTGTCAAGGTAGTCAATGCCAAACCTTTGTTTGAACCCTTTAGCCACCAACCTGGCTTTGTATCTGTCAATGGAGCCACATGCCTTTCTTTTGAGTCTGAACACCTATTTGCTATCAATGAGATTTACCCCTTTCCTAGGAGGCACTAGTGTCCATGTCTGATTCTTAATCAGGGCAGAATATTCCAAATCCATGGCTTCCTTCCATTGATCATAGTGCATTGCCTCAATATGTGAACTAGGTTCTGCAGGAACAGATTTTGAGGGATGGGTGCTCACTGACCCAAAGTACCTCACAATGCCATCCGTGAATTCCTTTGGCTTGACAATGTTATTCTTCAACCTTGTGCGCATGTGGTGACCTGATTGTTGAGTATCAGTTAACTGAGATTCTGAAAATTCTGAACCGAGAGTATCAACAGCTGCTCCTCCTGTCGGGTCACTCTGAGAACCTGCATTGTCAGGAACATCTACACCAATTGGGTTAGCCTCAGTGTTAGTATGACCATTGTCAGTGGTAAAATCATCAATTACTGGGCTCCTAGGCGAGTTTTGTTCAGTGGTATCGGCTGGAGGTTCCGTTGTCGGAAAATCTTCAGTCAAGGAGTTTTCAGTTTATTGGCTCAGATTAATTGCAGTAGGAAGAAGAACAGGCTGATGAGAAGTTTGTGTGGAATAATTGACTTGTAATTGGGAATTTTGGAAAGGAAAAACATTTTCATCAAATATAACATCTCGTGAGATGTAAACTCTTCCTGTTTGTCGGTCAAGACACTTGTACCCCTTATGGGATGCGCTGTAGCCGATGAAAACACATTCTTTGGATCTAAAGCTGAGTTTGGTTGGGTTGTAAGCTCTTAGGTTGGGCCAGGAAGTGCATCCAAATACCTTTAAAAACTTGTAGTCTGGTTTAGTACCAAGGAGTCGATGCAAGGGTGTATCCCCATTGATTACACGACTTGGCATTCTGTTGATCAGGAAACAAGCTGAGTGAAAAGCTTCATCCCAAAAACGGAGTGGCATGAGGGATTGGGCTAGAAGAGTGATGCCGATTTCAACAATGTGTCTGTGTTTCCTTTCCACTAGTCCGTTCTGTTGGTATGTATGAGGGCAAGAGATTTTGTGAGAAATGCCTGCACGGGAGAAGTATTTGTGCAGACGGTGATATTCACCACCCCAATCGGATTGAATCGCTATGATTTTTCTGTTTAACAAGCGTTCAACATGGTTCTGGAATTGATGGAAAACAAATTCTACTTCAGACTTGTGTTTCAGAAAATAGATCCAAACAAACCGGCTGTAATCATCAACAAAACTGAGGTAATAATGATAGCCATTTATTGATACTCGGGCTGGTCCCCAAACATCTGTGTGAACCAGCTCAAGTGGATCTGATGAAACATGAGATGAAGAAGCAAAAGGTAGTTGATGTGCCTTGGCCTATTGACAGGCATTACAAATGCTAGATTCCTCATTTGGGATTACAGGAAGATTATTTTTGACTAAAATCTGACGAACTATTGAAGTAGCTAGATGCCCAAACCGGCGATGCCAAAGTTCAGAGGCTGTCTTGACTGAAGCAAAGGCTCGGTGAGGTGATTTATTACTTGGAATATAGTAGAGGCCACCTTCACAAGATCCCTTAGGAAGAATGTTCCTCGTGGTTCGGTCCTTAACACAGAAATGATTGGGATGAAATTCGATGAAGGCATCATTGTCAGATACAAACTTATGAACTAAAATGAGATGTCTGTTGATTTTGGGCACATGAAGTATGTTGTTCAGAGTTAAGGAGCGATGAGCAGTAGTAATTGATGAGCTACCAGTATGAGTAATGGACAAACCTGCACCATTGGTGACTTGCACACGATCGTTGCCGGTGTAGCGTTCCTTGAATGTCAGGTGCTCAAGATCGTTTGTGACATGGTCGGTAGCTCCAGTATCGGCATACCAGTTGTTGTCCACTGCATAGTTGTTGGTGAAGGTGGCTGCAACCTTTGCATCGTGGCGATGTAGTTGTGGTCGAATTGGTGGTAGCATCGAGAGGCGTCGTGATTGTCGCGCCCACAGATTTGGCACTGTTGTTTCTGTCCACCAATGGCAGTCGCTCCCGACTTGATGCCTCTGCCTGCCCTGCGTCCGCTAGAGAAGCGATCTCCTCCATTGCCGCGCCTGCGCCCGCGGCCAGGACCACCGCCTTCGTGTCCTTGAGTCTTGTTGATTTGATTCACTTGGATGCTGGTGTTATTGTGCTCAAGTCTCAGCTCATAGCTGAGCATATGGGCGTATACATCATTGAGCGTGACAACATCGGCTCGTGTCGTCAGGCTAGTTACGAGGGGATCATACTCAGACCCCAATCCTCGCAGCATGTATGCGATCACCTCATCGTCTTCCAGACGCTTGCCGATTACAGCTAGGGTGTCGGCGAGCCCCTTCACTTTGCGGAAGTAGTCATTGACGGAGAGGTCTTTCTTCTGGAATGTCACCAGCTGCATCCTTATCTACATCACCTGTACACGAGAGCCGGCAGCAAAAGCCCTTTCAATAGCACACCATACCTCACGGGCGGTGGTGCAGCCCACAACTTGTGCGAGCACCCCTTCCGTCAAGGACGAAAGGATTGCGCTCATGACGAGCTGGTCCTGCTGATACCAGCAATTATACTCTGGATTTGCAACCACGCGTGCGATTCCATCATCGCCACTCTGTGTGATGCTTGGCGCCGGACGGACGATGATGCCGTCGATGTAGCCCTAAAGTCTCTGACTCCTCAGGTAGGGCAGCAACTGGGCTGTCCACAGGAGAAAGTTGTCCCTTGAGAGTTTCCCTTGAGAGTTTCACCGAGTCATTGGGGACAATGGCGCCAACGCTGTTGCTTGTGTTTGCAGCATTGGTGTCGCCCATGGTGGACAGATGACAGTGGATAGAGTCTATCGTGGATTGGATCATGGCTCTGATACCATGAAAAACTTCTTATGGAATGGCAATGGCCAAACTCAACGATCCAACTGTGATCGCTTTCTTCATATAATGGTTGGAGATAACAAACGATCCGAAAACCCCGGCCACTACCAGAGCGAAGGATGTGGCCATCAGTTACAACGCACTCCACACAAGCCATAGGAAGTGCTCAAGTCTGTTACATTCCTTAGCCTAACACAACACAACACAAATTCAAATAGTGTGCGATCGAGGGTGGTGATCTCCAAGCAAAGCAGAAAGGACTGACCACACCAGTGGTGGCTAGCTTTTGTCAAAGGGAAAAACTAAGCATCGCTATTGCCTTGCAACGGGAGCTCTGAGCTCCAACAGAGATGCAGTCCACACACACACGCTCAAACAAATTAAGCGACACAGCTCCTAGCAGCTAGCTGCTTAACCTCTAAATCTCTGATGCACTTACACTTGGAATTAGTATGTTCCTATACTATATATATGTTCAATGTTCATCAAGAATTCGAATATGAGAGGTTCCACATCTCATCCTCCTTGTACCTTCTCGAGTTACAAAACTTGTTCACAAATTTGAACATACGTCTCTGTTTAGTGATTCCTTTTACATTTGCTTTGGATTCAGGTGTAGTCCGCTCAGACCATGTACATGCACGTGCGTGCTCGTGTGCGTGTTTGTGATTTTCGATGTTTATCCATGTGTACGTTGTCGCGCGCGTGCGCGGGCATCCATGCGTCTCTATGTATCTCTCTGATGCAGTAATGACATGATTTTCCAACGTTTCTCCTTTTCTTTTGTTCTGGTACTAGTTACATACCCATACGTTGCAACAGAACTTATTGAATGTATAGAGAATCGTGCTATAGAAAAGAGTTGCTCTCATCGGTTGGAAAGTGAAGAATGATAAGAAGTTAAGAAAATAGAGCGGTTAAAGGAGAATGTCCGTAAAACCACCAACTCATTTTTTTGTAATAGTAAAGATATATGTCACATCCTGCATGGGTCAACATTACTAAGGAACTGACACTATTAAAAAAACAAGAAGTCTACATTATTGAGAGTTGGATCGATCTGCATGATAATGTATTTTTCTTTGATTAGACGCCATGGTTTCCTTTTGGATGCGACCTTGAGGGCCTTCCATGAATCATGCATGTCGCCACTGGCACTGAATTGAACAAGATTGGGAAAGAGATGTTGATGTGGGGGAAGATAAACCTGTGTATCGCAGGCAATTGTAACAGGAAACTGCAGAAAGGACGAGGAGACATGTAGGGGACGCTTCAGCAGGCTTACACATGCATGCTCCCATATACTATCATCCTCTTTCCGATAAATTCTTCATACACGGTTCGGTTTCTGTGGTCTTCGTTCCCCTTGGTAATTGTTCTCACGTACGTACACCCTGTTCTATGCTTGAGCTTGATTAGCGGTTATAAAAACTTCATGCCGATGCTTTGTGATCCACACATGCTACGTACAGTGGCCTTGCACCTACCATTTCACTAACTCAAGCATGGAATCTTGCACGGACAAATTCCTGTCGGGAATATGAGACGAAAGGAGTAGATCGATGCACAACTCCTTTCGGTCCATCGACCCTCGGAGAATTTTCAGTTACTACACCCGTAGCACTGCGCTTGCTCCAAATTTTTAGCTGCTAGTGTATACTTTCGCCATCTCTCTTCAGAGTTCAGACTACCATGCATCTCTTCACTGCCAGCATGCAGTTTGCAGGAAGTAAGCAGAGTTGATCAGGAAGGTACGTAGTACAATACATATATCTGTGAAATTTGCACGAGATGCTAGATAATCAAAACGCTTGACAAATTTTGGTCGTTGTGAAATCTTCATTCGTAGAAATGTAGAATCAAGTAGGAGTCACACTGACAGCATAACGTACAAATTATGATTGGGTTTTGAAATGATGGTCGGAAAGCACTTGCAGTTGGGACCGGCCGGGCCGGGGGTTCACTTCTCTTAAGTCTGTTGCATGCACTAGCTAGTACGCATGATATGATTCAAAGGCAGGCAATAATTTGATCCATGTACTTGTTCCTCGGAAGATGTATGCATTGCATGGAGAGAGCGGTCTGTACGTGAGAGATGTTTTAACAGCACTTGGAGAGATACTTTCTTAGTTTGCAATAGTTAAAGAGTAACTAGCGCGCGCGCGCGTGCGTGCGTGGGCCAGGCCCAGTTAAGTCGACCGGCCCATGATGTGCATTTTCCGTTCCATTGAGTGCAGCTAGCGGGTTGGGCTTCTCCACAATGGAATCGAATCGAATCGAATAGCTTGCGTGGGTGGGCCTGCGCGAATGCATCTCAACTTTGCCGGCCAGAAATCAAGACAAAAACCAGCGTTCAAAGCGTCAGCAAACGGTACAGGCAGGGGGCATCCCAGCTAAAGCATTCATTGCACAGCATCAGCATCAGGCGCATCCATCCACATCTCTTGTCCTGATCCATTCAGTCCGCATCTCTTCACGGGGTGCGCAGCCTCACGCGCGGCTCGCGTGAAGTGGATCGAGGAGAGGGGTTAATGGGGTATCCTGGATCGGATGCCTAAAAAGGAAGTGTTAATTGGGTACCCTTTTGAATTAAGTCAAATTTAACAAATTTCAAGCAACCTAGTTATAGTGTGCTCAATCAGCTCCTAAACATGCTTGTGAAGTTTTGCATTCTAAGTTTCAATCCTACAAATTATAGTAATCTAGCAATCGACAGAACAAGAATTTAAATGCGAATGATGTAACAAGAGACAACCGAGTTTTTTTCAAAGCCTCGGAGATTCGACGATCTCCCCTGATCCTCGTTGGAGCACTCTCGCAAGAGTGTAACTCCTACTTGAACCCGCGTAAGGATCTAAGCAATCCATTTATGGTAGTCCTCCTTTTCAGATAGGTGGATTCTAAACCTTCACGACCCTCCTAGTGCCTTTCACAAGCTCCTCCTTAGAAGGTCACCAAGAGCACGCGTCTAAGCCATCTAGGAATCATCGAATTCTAAGAGTAATAAGCCTAAAGATGTCACTTGAACCCAATAAGGCCAAGCAACTAAGAGCAATGCACACTAATGCCTAATATACTCTCCCACACTCTCAAAATCTTAACTTGAACCTCTTGAGTGCCCTTGAACTCCTCAATATACAAGACACTTTATTGGAGTCACAGAGGTACTAACTTGAATGCCCATGGTCCACTTATATAGCCCGTCCATTAAAAAACTAGATGTTTGACATTTTTTTGAAACATATCTGCAGACCCGGATCATCTATCTCAATCTGGATCAACCGCCTCTATTCAATTTTCCTCAATTCCAATAGTTCAAAAACTAGCCATTGTGCCGACCCAAATCATACACCTCGACTAGGATAATATGCTTGAGCTAGATCATCAGCCTCGTCTGTATCATCCACCTCAGTAAAATCACTGTGGAATCTCTTTGGAATAATAGTACAGGTTAATGGTATGCCTTGACCCGGATCATTCAATTCAATGCCTCAAATTGAACCTTTGTGGACCAAAGTTACACCTCAATAGTACGTCTCAAACTGTATCTTTTGCCTCTCAACTTGTCAAAAAACATCCTCTCTATAGAGATGATACGCCTCAATGGTAAATCACAACCCGAATTATCCGCCTTTGTGTAAACTTTCAAAAACACAGAAAACACCCTCTTTGGACAGATGTCACACCTCAATAGTACGCTTGACCCGGATAATATGTCTTTGTTGATTTTTCTAACTTAGTTGAAATTTAATTCAAACTTTGAGATCCTCTCAATTACAACTTGATTCTTGGCACTCTCTGACTATAACTAAGCTAGAAAGACCTAGTGTATACCTCAACTAGTTACTCATCCTAACCAAGCTCAAGCTACTAGCCTTGAACCTCCCTTAATAGTATGACCAAACCAAAAAAACCTATCAATTAAAATGATTCGTACTCAACTCCTTAGATCATTTTTAGCCACAAAGTCTTTAATCTTCGTAAAAACCATAGTTTGCCATCATTTCACTTATGGGGATCCATGAAAGTCCAACAATAACCCACACTGCTACAGACAGCCCTATCACAGACGGTTCGGAACCGTCATCACAGACGGTTCCTGAACCGTCAGTGTCTAGGTGTCAGTGATACTTGTGGTTATCACAGACGGTTCCCAAGCCGTCTGTGATAACAACATTACAGACGGTCTTTATTACTAACCGTCTATGATATTCGAGTATCACAGACGGTTTTTTTATAAAAAACCGTCGGTGATAGTCTTGTATCACAGACGGTTTTAAAAAAACCGTCTGTGATACGAGACTATCACAGACGGTTTTTTATAAAAACCCGTCTGTGATACAAGACTATCACAGACGGTTAGTAATAAAGACCGTCTGTGATATATACAATATCACAGACGGTTTTTATTACTAACCGTTTGTGATATTTTGTATATCACAGACGGTTTTAATTACTAACCGTCTGTGATATTTGTGTATCACAGACGGTCAGTAGTAAAGGCCGTCTGTGATATCATTCACACCACAGACGGCACTCTTTGAAACCGTCTGTGATATTGTATCATAGACGGATTTTAACAACGAACCGTCTGTGATACCAAGTGCATCATCCATTTTATTTGATATTTTTTGGCTAGCCTCAGGATATGCTAGCCATGCCCTCTGAACGCAAGCAAGCAAGCAGATTACAGATAAATGACAGATATAAGTTAATTGCAACTCATAGTAAATTACAACAAAATTCGTACACAGCAGATCACATACATATATATATAGAATGAAAATCGTTACACAAAATCTGACAAATGAATTCATTTGAAGGAATTGTTTGATTTGTACAGTTGAATCCAATGTTTCAACATCTAATTATCACCATTGCCGGCGTAGAACTCTCCCTTCCTACTTATGACCTCTCCTAGCAAGAATTGGGAGATGATTGCACGAATCTCCATGAGATTGTCAAGATCATATGAACTTTCGTCGAAGTGCACCCGCTGTCGCTAGGAGCAATGTTAAGTCATTAATTAGCATGTGTGTGTAATACAAATACATATATATAATCAGAAAGTAATAATTATTGGAAGGACCTGACAAACCTCTGGATCATTGATCTTAGTAGCAATGATTTCCTTCATATGGCGGCAAACGTAGAATCCACATACGTTGCCCTGTAGCTGCTGGTGGCACTGCAAAAATAGAATTACATACATCGGTATTGTCAATTCTAGAGGCATTATAACAAAGTATGATATAGGATTGTTGTGTTGTAGCGGGTACCGGAAATCGCGTTTTGTGTCGTAGCGTGTCACTGGATTTGTCGTGTCTTCCTCCTTGAGCAACATAATCGGCAAACGCCCTACGTGATTCAAAAAACTTATCCTCGGCCGTGGCAAACAAAAGAAATATTACAATAGAGTTATGTATGGAGGAAATGAGTTTACCTGTTAAGTACTTCTTGCACAAGACTGAAGTCGTGGTTGCTCCTAAGGAGGGAATCAAGGTATATTACCTTGCTCCACTTTGGTACAATCACAAGCAAAATCCAGTGATGCCTAGTCATGTGTGTCGCCATAGTGATTAATCCTAAGTTCATGCCGCATGTAATGTACAAATGAAACATATGTGTGGCAACTAGTGAAGCACTTACCCTTGGTTGAAGGGTACCATGATGTATTCCTTGTCGGTGTGAGCAATCAATCCCCTCGTTATGTAACCTTGCACGAAGGATGCATCTGCATTGATACATTGCTCGGAGACCAAGTGAGGGTCGAGGAAACCCACCGGTCGTCGCGATCGCCGGACTTCTTGGATCATGTATCTATACATAAAGAAAGAGTAATGACATTTATCTGTATAACGTGAATGTAGAACTTCATTGTGCAGTACATTTACAGTGTCCAGCATCGTAGAAGTGAGGCGTCGAGTTCGTCGAGATTGAATAGTAAGAATAAATCATCGAATGTCACGACGATGTAGCCCAAGTCGTTGAGGAAATGCGTGTCGTTATATTTCAGAGTCAATGCACTCTGCCGGTTTGGCTTCATGTTGGACTTCTCCATGTACCAGGCATGCAATCTATTGCAAATCATACCAACCTGGCGTAATTGTGAATCGGGCAATAACGACACTCCTAGAACAAACTTCCATGGCACGGGACGCGGCTTAACTTTCGTCACATGAGCCTTGGAGGCCTTGGAGCCTCGCTTATGATATGTTCTCGGTGGCGTCTCGGCGGGAGCCGATGCAACAGACTTTACTGGATTTGGAGGTGGAGGTGAAGCCACCGGAGCCGATGTGCCAGGTCCAGGGCGACGTCCCTCTTGGGCCACTGGATGTGAAGATTGTGGCACAGACATGTCGAGGACGATGTCCCTCTTGGGCCACTGAATGAATGTGTGGACGGCATCCCCGTATGTATTAATCTCTTCGTTTGGGGGCTTCTCAAGAGGGACGGGCTTAAAAATATCATTAATCATGTCCACCTGGACCTTCATGAAACCGGTGTCTACTTGTACACCGTGCACGAGCGTCCCTGGTAGCAATGGATACACCATGCCGCGCCCAGCATCAACGGGAATAGAGCCAACAAGCCTGACTGTGAGGGTGCAAGGCATGGGCTCCTACATAACGATATAAGATGAGTTAAGGCGTCCACCAGAGAGATCTATGTACCATTCTAAAGAGGTACATTACCTGAATGTCATCAATACGTAAGTGGTCGTCGCTATGTTCAGAAATTGGTGTGGACGCGCAGCTACTGCGACGTTGAGGGGGACTGGGTACCGCAGTACTAGGAGTGGGTTGCGATTGGTTGCGGACTTGTCTCAGTTCTTCCCGCAACGAATCTATCTCTCCTCGAAGTGAGGCAGTCTGCTCTTGAAGTGAGGCAGATAGTTGTTCCTCAAGTTGAGCACGAAGCTCCTGTTTTATTTGTTCGCTGCGGTACGCCTTGGATCTCTTCCTACTCCTATATGTCTCGGAGTAATCTGGAAATCCGTGCCTCCAAGGTACATAAACCCCCATGCCTCGTGTGCGACCTGGGTGCTCCTTGTTTCCCAAGGCCTGTGATAGTAAATCTATCTCCCTATATTCTTCAAAGGAGCCACGAGAAGATTCGGTAGTCAATGATTGCTGCAAGAGGCAATTAATCATGTTATTTTTGAACCCATGAAGTTCAAGAGGTGTTAACAAGTATGTTGTTTAACATATTTTACCATGCGTTGGGACACTTCCTCATCTGCGGGGTTTTTGAAAGAGACACCCGAAGATGTGGTTGATGACCTCGCTCTTAACCAGTTTCGAGCGCGCTCGTTTGCGATCCCGGCAAATGGCGGAGAGGCCTCCGATCGGATTGCGACCTCATCCTGCATCCTCCATTGCGGGATTTTACCCGCGTACCCAGCAGTGCCGAGTCTGTGAGGGTGCGTGTTTTGTGACTGGAGATCCTTGTGCGCCGCACTTTGTTGTACAAATTCGGGCGTCGTCTTCATCTGCACAAAGGCCTCCCATGTTTCCGGCGACACGAAAGGATACTTCGTGAAGGGCGTGACATCCTCGGCCACGTACTTCGTCACAAGAGTGCTCTTAAAATTCTTCCATGCTTTTCCCATCGCGAGGAGCGCTTGCCGTTGCACGAGTCCCTGTGCTTCTGCTGGGAACTCGAACGAATTTGTAAGTTCCTCCCATAGCTGATTTTTGTGATCCTTTGTCAAATCTTTCCAGCTTGCTATGGTGATGGGGACCCGTTGCCTTCCAATTATTCCGCAGGTAGTCCGAAATGATGACGCTGCTTTCGACGGTTCCAGAGGGACCCCATCCGGAGAGACCACCGTGATGGTCATTCGGCCCTCTGGCCATTTCGATACTCCTCGGCCACGTTTAGATTTCGCAGTCTTGGGAGCGTGAGACCCAGATGACGACGACGAAGACTGTGTGGACGCCATCTCTCTTCTAAGAAAAAACTAACTGAAGTGAGCTATGGACCCAGCTTGTCAAAGTTCTATGAATCAAGTGACACAAACCAGTGCATCAAGTTCATTGAACAAGATACACTGGAGTGTGTCACTTGCTTTATGCCCTTTGACAAAGTTCTAACGATTAGCTAATTGCAGTGAGCTATGAGCCTTCCAAATAGACCTTGCGAAGCATATAACATGTGAAGCATATACATGTGAAGCATATATATATCATGTGAAGCATATAACATGTGAAGCATATATATATATATATATACATGTGAAGCATATAACATGTGAATCATATATATATATATATATATATATATATATATATATATATATATATATATATATATACATGTGAAGCATATACATGTGAAGTATATACATGTGAAGCATATACATGGGAGGGACCGGCGTCGGGGGGGACCGCCGGCTTCGGGAGGGAGCGGCGTAGGGAGGGAGCGGCGGCGTCGGGAGCGGTGGCGTCGGGAGGGAGGGAGCAAAACCTAGCTAGCAGGGGCGCTGCAGAGTGGAGACAAGAGACTGCGGCAGAGCGGACTCCGCAGACCTAGCTGCGGGTATTTAAAGATGATCTATCACAGACGGTTCTATCAATATAACCGTCTGTGATATGCATTATCACAGATGGTTCTATCAATATAACCGTCTGTGATATGCATTATTACAGACGGTTCTATAGATAGAACCGTCTGTGATAATGAATATCACAGACGGTTATGTCGATAGAACCGTCTGTGATGTGTTATCACAGACGGTTTCTTTTGATAAACCGCCTGTGATAGTTCACTATAAATACCCGCAGCCAGCTAGGTTCCTATGTCATTTTACAATTACAATATGGAACATAGATACATTTATGAAAAACGCAAGCATAACCATAAATATAACTATTTCATATAGTTCCTTAGTCATTTTACAATTACAATGCATGGGTTCCTTAGTCATTTTACAATTACAATGGAACATACATACATTTATGAAAAACACATGCATAACCTATATCATTTATTACACTTTGGCTATATCATTTTAAATAAAGCCCTTCACGATGATCGATACGCATATAGCTTGCTTCATCGCCTTGTTCTTCATCGAGCCTGATGCCGTCTCCGAATGGAGGCAAATCATCAAATTGATTGTACTCTTCCTCATCCACAACATTCTCAACCCCGACAATCCTTCTTTTTCCCTGAAGAACTACATGGCGCTTCTTATTTGCCGGGTCGGTTACATAAAATACTTGAACAACTTGCCTCGCGAGTACGAATGGTTCGTCTTTGTATCCTACACATTCGAGGTCCACGGTAGTGACGCCGTACTTGTCAACCTTTACACCCCGTGGGAGTTGGACCCAACGGCACCGAAATAGAGGAATTTTGAAAATTACGTAGTCAAGCTCCCAAATCTCCTCTACAAGCCCGTAGTACGAGCATCGGCCAGCGGTACTGCCGTGCGAATCATAGGCATCTATGCGGACACCTGAGTTCTGCACTGTGCTCTTTCTATCTTGATCTGTTGTATAAAATGTGTAGCCATTAATGTCGTATCCTTGCCATGTCACAATTGTAAATTTTGGCCCTTTTGCCAACCATTGTAGTGTTTCATTTGACGACCTCCTAGTCAATTGCGCCTTCAACCATTCGTTGAACTGACGGTTGTGTTGTCTCGTGATCCAAACTTCTGATCGGCCTGCATTCTCCTGACGTAGCATGTCCTTGTGCTCTTCAATATATGGGGTCACTTCAGTCATGTGTTGTAAAACCATGAAATGGGCTTGAGCATACGTATTTTGATCTGGAGTTATTGCTTTCCTCCCGATAGTCCCTATACCCTCTAACCTCCCCTCGTGACGAGATAGAGGTACACCTATCGGCTCTACCTGAGAAATGTAGCCGATGCAGAATTCAATGACCTCTTCTGTTGTATAACCTTCGATGATGCTACCCTCCGGTCGAGATCGATTGCATACATAGGACTTCAGAATTCCCATGTACCTCTCGAAAGGGTACATATGACGTAGAAATACGGGGCCACATATTTTTATCTCTTTCACAAGGTGGACAATGAGATGGACCATGATATCAAAAAATGATGGAGGGAAATACATCTCTAGATGACATAGAGTTGTCACCACCTCGGTTTGCAGAGCATCTAGTCCATCCGGATCAATGACCTTCTGAGCAATTGCGTTGAAGAAATAACATAGCCTTATGATTGTCACTCGAACCTTGTTCGGCAAAATACTTCTAATTGCAACAGGTAGCATTTGAGTCATTAGCACATGACAGTCGTGAGACTTCATGCCAATTAATTTCAAATGTTCCATGGAAACAAGTTTCTTCATGCTTGTGGAGTGACCGGATGGAACTTTCACACCATTTAAGGACTGGCACAATTCAGTTCTCTCAGACTTAGACAGAGTGTAACATGCTGGGGGAAGGTACGTCCGGCCTTTATCGGTCTCTATCGGTGCTAACTCGGTCCTGATGTTCATAGCGACCAAGTCACGCCTTGCGTTAACACCATCCTTTGTTTTATCAGGAATGTTCAGTAAGAGACCAATCAAACTGTCACATACATTCTTCTCTACGTGCATGACATCGATGCAATTGCGAACTTCTAAGTGCTCCCAATAAGACAAGTCCCAAAATATTGACCTCTTTTTCCACATGTTCTTCCTCAATTTACGTCCCTTTCCAAACACAACATTTATATCCTTGACCATATCATACACCTCTTTCCCGCTAAAAGGTCTTGGTACTGAGTCATCCTTTTTTTTTCCGTCAAATTGTTTCTTCATCTTGCGGTATGGGTGATACTTTGGAAGGAACCTACGGTGACGCATGTACACAGTTTTTCGCGAGTTGTTCAACCACACACTCTCGGTATAATCTAAGCAGTGCGGACACGCTTTGGCTCCTTTTATACTCAACCCTGACAGGTTACCAAGGGCAGGAAAATCATTAATGGTGCAGAACAACATGGCGTGTAGAGTGAAGTTCTCTCGTTTGTCCGCATCCCATACATGTACCCCTTCATTCCACAGTATTGCAAGATCTTCCACCAATGGGGCTAGGAACACATCAATATCGTTGCCAGGTTGCTTCGGCCCTTGGATAAGTAGTGACATCAAAATATATTTCCGCTTCATACACAGCCAAGGAGGAAGGTTGTACATGCACAGAGTCACGGGCCAGGTGCTATGTCGGCTGCTCATGTTACCAAAAGGATTCATTCCATCTGTACTCAACCCAAACCTTATATTTCTCGGTTCCACACCGAAATCTACAAACATCCTATCGATGTTCCTCCACTGGGCAGAATCAGCAACATGTCTTATCATTCCGTCTTTCTTACGCTGCTCGTAGTGCCAACGCATCAATCTTGCATCCTTGCGGTTTGCAAATAAACGCTTCAAACGGGGGATTACAGGAAGATACCACATCACCTTAGCAGGAGGTCCTTGCTTCACCTCGATGCCCTTCCCATCATCAGAGTCATTTTTACGCTTGTATCGGGATGCTTTGCACACCGGACAAACATGTAAGCTAGCATACTCTTTACGGTACAGGATACAATCATTCCGACATGCATGTATTCTTTCTACTTCCATTCCTAATGGACAAAGAATCTTCTTGGCTTGGTAGGTGGTTCTCGGCAACACATTTCCTGTTGGAAGCATGTCCACTAGGAGACCTAATAATGCCGTGAAACTCTTGTCGGACCAACCATTGCTTGCCTTCAATTTTAGCAGTTCTAGAACTGATGACAACCTCGTGTATTGCGGCTTGCAGCCCGGGAACAAAGGTTTCTCCGAGTCCTCCATCAAGCCCTCGAATTTACCAAACTCTCTCTCACTATAGTTCCCTTCTGCATCACGTAACATCTGATCCAGATTGTCATCCTGCGACCTATCCTCATGATCGAAAGAACAGTCCACATCTGGTATATCGTTGCCTCCCTCGACTATGTCATAACTACCTTCTTGTGTATTTTTTTCTTCACCGTGACTGGTCCAACATTTGTACCCTTTTCTGAAACCCCTTCGAATCAAGTGAGCTTCAATCTGCGCTGAGTTGCTAAACATCTTGAGATTATCACAATCAATACATGGGCAATACATATATTTCATCCCCTTCTTCAACATATCCAGCTCGGCCGCCCTTCTAAAAGCAGACACGCCAGTAATGTACTCTTCACACACACGGTTCTCAATATACATCCAGCTTCGGTCCATCTACGCTACACAAGTGACAAATGGGTGTCAAAAATGATTATTACCCCTACTACTAACCTCTGATCAGATCACTAAGAATGTTATGTAATTGAGTACTAATCTCTGATCAGATCACTAAGAATGTTAAGTATACTAACCTCTGATCAGATCACTAAGAAGACGGTGATATTTTTTCGCCCCCAACTCCCTAAAGCCGGCCGCCTTGCTCCACCGATGAAGCGCAATGAAGACAGATCGGTGTCGACATCCTTCAAGCAAGTACGCCAAGCAATTAATACTACGCAGAATATCACAGACGGTTCCAACCACAAACGGTCTGTGAAAATGATATATCACAGACGGTTCGTATTAATAACCGTCTGTGAATTATCACCGACGGTTACTAATATGAACCGTTTGTGATACAAGCAATATCACAGACGGTTCAACTTAATAACCGTCGGTGATTGTTGCCTATCATAGACGGTTCACATAAATAACCGTCTGTGATAGTCTACATTATCACAGACGGTTCTTAACACGAACCGTCTGTGATGCATACTATCACAGACGGTTCGTGTTAATAACCGTCTGTGATTGTTTTATCACAGACGGTTCGTTAATAGAACCGTCTGTGATACCCAACCTCGCTGAGCGACTACCCATCTGCTTCTTCCCACTTCTTTTCTTCATCCGAGGCCTGCTGCTGTGTCTTGAGGAATGCCACATCTGAAGACCAGTTCTTGACCAGCTCTTGGGTCTTCAGATGTGGCATTCCTCAAGACACAGCTGCAGGCCTCGGATGAAGAAAAGAAGTGGGAAAAAGCAGATGGATAGTCGCTCAGAGAAGAAGTCGGCAACGTCGGCTGCTGAAAAATCTGGAAATGTCTTTTTTTGAACTTTTGTAATAAAATTGCCTTGAATTTTGCAGGAAAAAGAAGGATTGTCGGAGTGGACATCACATCTCGACAATAGTCGGCATCGTCGAGGAACATGCAAATACAGAGGCAAGCACAAAAACTCAACAACACATTCAGATCGATCTATTACAGGATAACAAGCTAACAAACCCTTCGCGGCACGACGGTCCACACTAAACAAGACACACTTACGACACTTACGGCAAGAGTGTGTTGTTTAGTATGAACCGAACGTGCCGCGATATGGAGGTGCTAGCTCACAGCGGAGGGGAGATGCATGCAGGAAGCTAGCTAGTGGATGAACTCACGCGTGACTAGTACCGGTGGAAAGGTTGATGGGGAGTTATTAATAAGGGCCTGGCCGTGGGAGGAACTGGTGCCAGCCATTCGATGTGGAGAGAATGGACGGGTGAGATCGAAATCCTGGGTATACGCGAATTATTGGTGACACGTGATATCACACGCCAATTATTGGTGGTATGTAATTATCACAGACGGTTATTAACGCGAACCGTGTGTGATAATAAATATCACAGACGGTTCTTAATACGAGCCGTCTGTGATGTTTAGTTATCACAGACGGTTCTTAATACGAGCCGTTTGTGATGTTTAGTTATCACCGATGGTTGCCAGTTTAAACCGTCTGTGACAGTTTAATCACAGACGGTTCCGTATGAACCGTCTGTGATGTAGCCGTCCAGTATATTATCACAGACGGTTTTTTATAAAAAACCGTCTGTCATAAGCTTCATACCAGAACTGCTTCGCGCGTGTTTCGATGCCAGAACGCTTCGTGTTTCGATCGTCTAATTAACGTCTCTCGATCGTTATACGAAGCGTCTATATCATTAATGTTTGGGTATACGAACCGTTTGTGCTAAAGGTTAAATATGCGCTCCTAATCCAGGTCTTCTACGTACGTACAATACAATATATATACAATACAACATGGCTTCTACTACTGTTCTTGTGATCATCTCCTTCCTCTCATCTGTTCATCACGAATTGTTCGGCCGGAACCTTACACAGGCGGCCAGCAATTTGCATCTGGAGCAGCTTCTCCGCACCCGCCCTGCTCTCCTTCCCCGACTTTCTTGCATCCGTCAGCTTGACCTGATCCTCCGCCGTCGACGGAGGCGTCTCGCTGCCGCTCAAGAAAGGGAAACAGCTCTCACCCTGGTTCTTCTCCACAATGTGCGCAATGCGGAAGAAGCTCTACTCGCATTGCACAGACTGATGGATAGCCTTGCCGCTCATGCAGAAACGGCAGATTGTGAGGAATGTTTTAATGCTATCCTGTACGACATGATGGATGCTGCTGATCATTTGCCCAGGCTGCACGAGGAAGTGCAGAGGACAAGGGCAATCTTAACAGCGTTCGAGAATTCAGCGGCTGACCCTCCAAGTCCCAAAGTCGAAGAAGAAGCGTACGAAGCCCAAAAGATTACAATCTGGGAAACTCTTTACCTGTGCGACTTATGTAATGAATTTCCCTCTAATTGAAATTAATAAATTTGCCTTTAATTTGTGACCTCTTGTCTCAGTAGTTCTGTAGTTAAGTTATTAGAAGCAATGTGTACTTATATATTAACCTCTGATCTAGAATATGACAGACAAAGGGACATCATAGCCGATTCTTGTAAAAAACCGTCTGTGAACATTCCCAGACGGTTCTTAACAACAACCGGCTGTGATAGTCTACACAACACAGACGGTTTTTAATAAAAAACCGTCTGTGATAATTTCAGATTATCACAGACGGTTATTTATTTTAAACCGCCTGTGATACTAAAGTATCACAGACGGTTCATTGGTAAGGACCGTCTGTGATACTCGACCACTAACACAGACGGTGTCCAAATTAAAACCGTTTGTGTTAGTGTCAATCACAGACGGTTTTGTCAAACCGTCTGTGATGTAGCCGTCTAGTATAGCCTCTTTTGTAGTAGTGCCATATCTATCATTAAGACCTAACTTATCTTAATCACACTCAAATCAATGTTAATCACCAAAACTACATAATTAATGAATTAGGGGTCGAGATCATCGGGATGGCTGGATCTGGCGGTGTAACATCCTGAAATTTTAAAATCTGTTTAATTAATGTCTCAAGATTTTCCATAGTTTTTCTTCCTTTGAGTAGAATCTTGGGGACTTGATTCTCTTTATGGAGGGCAGGTTTATGACAACTTAAAATATTTTTCCCAAAAATACATGAAATTTTTCAAAATATCTTAAGTTGTTTGTCGTGTTTTTCTAGCACTAGAAAGGCTATCTTATTTCCCCAAAAAACTAATACGGCTAGCCCTACTATTTCTATTTATGGGATAAATTTTTGTGTATAGTCAGCTATGCATGAATTAATTTTAGGAATTGCTAAGAAGAAGAAAAAGGAAGAAACAATGCGTGTGCATGGGCCGAGCTTGGGAAGAGGCACCGTATGGAGGGAATTTAGTCAGACTTGCCTATCATGTTCAGTTCGATGCCAATTAACCTAGTGCACATGGGCTACTTTTTTTCTTGTGTTCATCCACCAGAACAAGTTCAAGGAGGAGAAGATATCATGTATGTGTTTTCTAGTCAGTTGGCGCTTTGCTAAAACAGATTCAGTTTCCTTTTCTTGCGCCAAGGGTTGTCTAGATGAAGGAGATTGAGTACTAGTGCTGCACACATTCTTGGAGATAAGAACACGAGAATTGCTACAGTCCATACGTCTGATCCAGACTTTTTCTATCAAACGGTGCATACGTAAACCACGTGCATCCAATGCCTTGTGATGCCCTTCATCCTTGTCATCCAAACCCAAACCAGTTTCTTCAGTGTGCAGACAATAAAGTGAGTTCGTGTCTGCGGGGAGGTCACCCAGCCATCCCAATGCAA
Source organism: Dendrocalamus latiflorus (assembly GCA_017311315.1). Taxonomy (NCBI): domain Eukaryota; kingdom Viridiplantae; phylum Streptophyta; class Magnoliopsida; order Poales; family Poaceae; genus Dendrocalamus; species Dendrocalamus latiflorus. The sequence goes on along the minus strand of CM029633.1, from coordinate 3,213,148 downwards.
GGTACTCGCCATAGTCCATAGCCACCCCACCATCTCCTACCCCTGCCTCGACTGAACCATGGCACTCCTCTCGTCCGCACGGCGTGGCTAGCGCTTCTCTTTGCCCACGCACCTACTCCTCCATCGTTGCCGTGGCTGGCCCAATCACGCTTGCACTATAGGATGGGGCGCCAATGCCGATGTAAGGCGCAGAGTTTGTGGTCTCCAAGTTGAATGACCTGATGAATTGGGCACGGCGAGGCTTGATCTAGCCCATGACCAGGCTCGCCAGGAGAATAGGCATCAGGATTAGCCGTCTCTTCCTCCAAACTTAGCTTCTCGCCGCCCTCCAGTAAGTTGTTGCATAAATTTTTTGATTTTATTGCAGCCCCTTTTCTCTAATGTTGCATGATTTGTTGCGACCCCTTCTTGATTTGTTATAGTTTTTCGATTGTTACATCTTTGTTATAAAAATGTTGCAAGCGTTGTATTATAGTTTGCACATGATTTAAACTTTTTTGTTGCACATGTTATATGATAATGTTGCAAAGCTGCAGAATAATATGTAAACCAAAAGGGCCTCCATGTCCTGCCATGGGCAATCAACTAGGGCTAAGCCTAGTCCTAGCCTTCATCTTCCATATCAGTAGCATGGATGAATGCATACACCGGGTCATCACTTTTATCATCTAAAACAACAAATTAAGCAACAATGAGTACAACGGTACTCAATAAGTCCCTATAGTAGAATCAAGAGTAAAGTTCATTACCGGTCCTTAAACTTTTTATGTTGTGTCATCCCGGTCCATAAACTTTTAAAGTATGCCATCTCGGTCCTTAAACTTTCAAAGTATGGCAATTTCTTTTGAAAGTCTATGGACCGGGATGACACAGCATAAAAAGTTCACTGCTACAACTACATAGGATATTGTCACATTTTGAAAGTCTAAGGACCGAGATGACATATTTTAAAAGTTTATGGACCGGGATGACAGAACATAAAAAGTTTAAGGACCGGTAATGGACTTTACTCTAGAATCAAACTCTATATACATCTACATGCAAGGCTTATCCAAGTGAAAGTCGAATGTTTATTTTAGCACAAAGCTAATTTGTCAAATATACTAATTTAGTTAGATTACAAACTTATGACTTAGCTATTTTTATATTAAAACCAATATCCATTTTTGAGTCAAGTTGATCATGAGAGCGAAATACCTTCACCTCCATTTTCATTTCAAGCTTGTTATCACAATCATTACCAGGTAACCATTTGTTATTAATTTATGAAAAATACGCAAGTGCAACGTTTATATGCTTTTGCCCATATCTAGGGGCACAGCTATTTGAATCAATTTTTAACACTCTGCAAAGGTTGTATAGATTTACCCATAAGATATGATTAACTCATAATGTCAGTCACGACATGCTTCTGTAGGAGTGTAATTAGAAAAATCACAACAAGACTTTTACAATGCTTAGCTACAACACTTACTTCCACTCCAGGGTAAAATCCTTAACACTAGCGATAGTGACTGTTCCTATCCCGGGTTATGCCTCAGCATTAAAATGTTCCCTTCCTAAGCTATGTTTTCAATGACCCAGTTATTAGAGAGTCTATGGCCCTTGACATTTACAAAATCCGCAAGGGTAGTGACCGTTACGGGTCCCTCCCACAAATCACAACAGAAATCCAGAAATCCTCCTACCAATCTACTATATAGGATTCGCATTAGAGCTAAGCAAATTAGTAGGCCAGGTCTGTCCCATAACCAAATTTGTGGTTGCATGATTTGGGTGCAGAAAAGATGAGCATAAGAATTTGATCCTTAAATGACTCAGGCAAGACCAAACACTTACCTAGAGCTAGTGAAATCCCTGTATAACTATTCAAGAAAGGACATGCACACTCCCTACATGGCCCATAAAAAAATAACATATGTAATCCCTACATGGCCAATCCATAAATAACACGTGCAATCCTTGCACGACTAATCTAATATGTGCAATCCTTGCACCGCACTCCAACTAACTACTCGCCTGAGTCTCCACCATTTTAGAAATTTTTTTGTATTTTTAGTGGTAACCCATGTTACCATTATTGTCATATTTTTCAAGTTCAGTTGGCAATGTTTATGTCGTACTTCATTCTACCACTAAGGCATTTCTATATTTTTTTTCTATTTTTAGTGGTAACCCATGTTACTATTATTATCATATTTTTCAACTTCAGTTTGCAATGTTTATGTCGTACTTCATTCTACCACTAAGACATTTCTATATACAACCATAATCTACTAGAGTTTAACCAATGGTGGAGTTATCATTATTTGTAAGTATCCTAGGACGACATGGCAAGGGAGTATCAACAATCAAGGAAGGGAATACTAAGTATCAAGTGCATATCATAACTTGGCAATCAACCTTTAACATAGTATTTTAAGCAATTATTCATAATAAGCATGCAAGCATATTTGAAAGCAAAATATTGTCATTTGAAAACTAGGTTCAACATGATCAATTATAAGGTTTTGAATTTAGAAACAAAAATCACTATATTTGGATTTAATTACCATGTTAATTATGTGTTTGACAGATGGGGCCCATTAGCCAGTGAGACTAATTGGATTTACAAAGGGGTTCACGATAGAGCTCCTTGGTGAGCTCGCCGACAATGAGGAGATGGTCAGTAAGCTCGGCCAAGGGCCAAAATGGGTTGCTAGCATCAAGGTTTTTCTGTTGGTGCTGATGGTGCTGGGCAAGAGGCACTACAACGATGGCTAGCCTGCGGTAAGTAGCGGTGTGACGATAAGGGCATAGAGGCATGCTCATATCAAAATTTTGCACGCACTAGGTTCAGTGAGTTGCTAATAGTATTTTGGGCATGGTCAAGGACCTGGGGTTGTCTAAGCAAGGTTGGCAATGAGCTGGGCGCCAGTGACATAGTTGGCGACGGCGAACCTTTGGTTTCCTATCTAACTTCTTCAAGTTGAGGGCAGTTTCATGATATACATGCTAGGGTGAAGCTAACAGAGCATTGATCGTGGCTTACCACATGGTGTGTCATGCTATCTACGGTGGCCGATGACGGCAGCGAGAATAGGTGAATGTGGCTGGAGGGCTACGGTTGGTTCTAAGGTCTGATGGCTAGCCTATGGGGTTGGCTTTTGAGTTGAATTGAAAAGGGATGGAAGGGCTCACTGGGATTTCGGGCAGGGTGCAAGAACGACGATGGAGAAGAGCTTGGTTGGCACAGAGGAAGAAGGACATATCCTGATGGCTTGGGGCATGGCAAGGCCATCCAAGGGGCGGATAAGCATAAGAGAGTCAAGGAGAGCATGAATGGCAGGATGGCAATGTAATGCCTTAGACATCGTTTTGACGTTTCCAGAAATCTTTTTTTAATGGGTTGCAGAGTTCTCTTTTTCTTCTGTGGAATCGGGAAGGCAGTTGTGGGCTATGGATTTGATAGGAAAAAAGATTTGGTGGGCTGTCCAGAGAGGGAGGCCAGGCCTTTCTTCCTCCCACCCTAGGCCCAGGTCAGGCCCTAGGCCCAAGCCGCCCTCCTTTTGGGCCAGCCACCCCCTTTTCCCCTAACCCTATGTGCCCCCACCCCTTGTGGCCCCTCCCTGCCCTACTTTTCCCCTTGCTGCCCTGCTGGAAAAGAGAAAGGGAGAGAAGGAAGAAGAAGGAAGGGAAGGGAAGAAGAAGGAGAAGAAAACATGTGTGGGCAACCTAGGTAAGAAATTCCCATCTTTTCCTCTCTGTTTTAGGGTGATCATAGGCTTTTGGTTCATCGTTAGAGGTGGATGATCTAGGGTAAACCGTCGATTAGCAATTAATCAGTGTTCTGCGCGTAGTCAGATCAGACAGCGTGTCTGTTCGGGTGGTTTAGGAGGTCGAAATGATTTTTCCCGAGAAACCCTTACACACAAAAGTTGTAGAGGATGCGGAGATCTAGTTTTTGTAATTTTTTCAGAATTTGTGGATGCAGCGTTTGCGCATAACAGGGGATTGAAGTCGACTGTGCAGTAGAGCTGGATTCAGAATCTAGTTTTTGATCGTGGACTGATTTAGAGGTCCTAATGAATTGTAACATCCTGAAAAATATGAATTTGAAAATATGAATTTCTTGAATTATTTTTGCAATATATTTTGTTGGAGTTTGGGTTTTATGGTGCTTTCTTGAATTTGGTTGAGATTCCAAAAATTGAATAAATTCATAAAAAGACAAAGACAAACATTAGTAATGCCAAAGTCGAAGTCTGAGGGCAAACTAAATAAAATTTGAAATAGAGGAATATTAGGTTTGTATCTAAATAGTTGACCCGAAACTCGAATCGATACTCCAAAAATTGAATACAAAGCTTAAGTAAAAATTCACGATTTAAATGTCATGCAAAAATTTAAGCCCGCAAGCCCTAATGCAAATTACAAGCTTAACTTTGAAATTTCAAATCTATCATCAGCTTTTTGCTCTTTGCTTCATTTTCTTCCTATTCCTGCATGTGGGCCCCACTCCCTCTTTTTTCTCTCTTTCCTTTCCCCTTTTTCCTTCTTTTCCTTTTCTCCCTGTTCTTCCTTCGCCCTGACGATAGCAGTAGCGCCTGCGCCAGCCGACCCGCGCCATGTCCTGCGCTGCCCGGTCTCCCGAACCCCGTCCCGTTCCATCAAGCATGTCGCCACGCCGCGCCCATCTCGCTGCTCTACCACGCGGCCTGCAACGCTGCCCGGTTCTTCCGCTGTCCCCGCCGGCCCCCGTCGACTCACGCCCACGCCGCCCGGTCGGCTCCGCCTCCATAAGAAGGAAGGCGCGCCCCCAATCACCTCGCCTCCTCCCCCACTTCCACCCACCGCCGGGAATCGGCCGCCGGCCGTTTCCTTCCCCTCTAGCTCCAGCGAACCCGAATCCGGTCGATTGCAACCACCGCGGGTCAATTCCTTCCGGCTAGGGCGACCACGGAGTTCGGCAACACCACCCCCACCGTTGGCCGGAGACGCCGCCGCTTGTAAGCCTCTGGCACCGTGCGCCATAGTCATTCGAACCCGCCTCATGCCGCCGGCACGCCGTGGGCCCTCTCCGGCTCGGCCGTTGGCGCAGTACGCTCTCCTTCCCCTCCCTCCTGCTCAAGCGTCCAACACTTGCCCTTCCTCCACGCCGGCGCCACCGCCCCCAGTCCATCACACCATCGGCTGCCCCGCGCTGTTGCCCGATCACCTCGATGCCACACCAACCAGCGCGTCGCCACCTCTAGGTCCGCCTCCCTCCGGGCAACCCATTTTTCGAGTCGCCACCCCCTTCCCGGCCGCTGCCGGCCAAGCCCGCACCAAGCACAGTCGGCTTGTTCAAAACATCTGTTTCGAGCCATCCTCACGCGCCTACCTTGTAAATAACCCCCACCCCTTCTCACTCGCATGAGGGCCGTTGCCCAGTTGGCTAGCCGCACTGCTCATTAGCCAGTCGGTCCCGAGTTCAAATCTTGCAGCCGCACCTTTTATTATTCCTTTATTTTTTATTTTTATTAATCCAATTCAAGCAAGACAAACCAGGGAAAAAATTAGAAAACAATTTAGAGAAGTAATAAATTTAATTAGGATATAAAATAAGATTCAATTAAGATTTAATATCTGGTTATTTATTTTATGAGCAATTACCATATCTTGAATATTTAATGAGGTCCAATTATCAATTAGAGGCATTTATAAAATATGATTTTGTGCAATGTTCAAGATGAAGATGTCGAGGGCTAGGTCGTGAACCTCTAGTTGGCTACCTGTGGGCATGTCCTGAAGGTCCCATTTGCGTGCTTCGTTCTTCCGCTGCTGTAATTTAATGATTTCGGCCTAATCGGCCCATGAGTAAGTCTACTATTATATTTACGCTTCCGCATGATATGTACTTTGATATTCAGAACTGTAAACTGTGAGCACTATCTACTGATCCAGGGAATAGTGTGGTGGAATCACAGAGGAATCCGGATTGTAAAGTCCGTGTCTGACATGAATTTTATGAGTTAACTCATAATAACAAAAGTGGTCGATAACATCTAGAACTAGCCTCTGGTATAATTTTATAATTTTTGGAGCAGTGGGCTGTCGGTGGTGGTTTGTGGAATTTGCTGGACAGAACTCGAAGGCAGAGTTTCTTCTCTGTTTTCTAGTGAGAATTACTTCCTTAAAACTATATAATAAAATTGTGGTATCTTTGTGAAATTTGTAGCTTTTATTCTGAAGATTTCAAATATGTTAGTTTTGTTGTTGTTTGATTAGTAGATTAAATGATACGGAAAAGACAAGTAGCACTGTTGCAGAGAACAGAATGTGGGAACAGCTGTTTGATAGGGAGTTGTGGGTTTTGGGCGTAGAGGCGTTTACTTCTCAGTTGTGAGTGTTGTATTATGGTTTGTGCTAAGCGGGGCCTTGTGAACAGGTGGCTTCAGTTCTGACAGTGCTTGAGCCCTTCGCCCCTTCGGTAGAGGCAAGTAAACGTAGTGGTTGTTGCTACAGTTTAACTTATTAATTTTATTGCCTTCACCGTAATTACTAAGGTTTGGTAAATAATCTACCTTTAAACAAAGATGTCATGTTGTGCTTTATGCCTTGTTATATATATTGTGGATCATGTAGTTATAATCCCAAGGAATCAATTGTGGGCATATCATGCATGTCATTTGCATCGTGGATGTCGCCGCATGTAGGACCCAAAATTTTCAATCCAGAATCCTCTATGATTCCACCTCACTATTTCCTGGATTAGTAGATAGTGCTCACAGATACAGTACTGGTCATCAAAAGACATATCATGCGGAAGTGTAATTAAAATAAGAGTAAAGTCCATTACCGGTCCTTAAACTTTTTATGCTGTGTCATCCCGGTCCATAAACTTTTAAAGTATGTCATCCCGGTCCTTAAACTTTCAAAGTGTGGCAATATCCTATGTAGTTGTAGCAGTGAACTTTTTATGCTGTGTCATCCCGGTCCATAGGCTTTCAAAAGAAATTGCCACACTTTGAAAGTTTAAGGACCGGGATGACATACTTTAAAAGTTTATGGACCGGGATGACACAGCATAAAAAGTTTAAGGACCGGTAATGGACTTTACTCTTAAAATAATATACTTACTCATGGACCGATCAGACCAAAATCATTAAATTGCAGCAGCGGAAAAACGAAGCACACAGGTGGGACCCTCAGGACATGCCCACAGGCAGCCAACTGGAGGTTCGCAACCTAGCTCTGGACGTCTTCATTTTCTTCACCGTCATGACAAAGTGAAATGTTGAGATCTGACTCCTGGTTCTAGATTAATTGTGAGAGCCAGTGATGAGGACATCACTCCTTCGGATGCAACCGCTGATCCTCCAACCGTTATGCAAGGTCCAACGACCCGAGCTCGCATGCGACAATTAAATCTAGAGGTGAGCTCGTTCTTAAGCGATCATTTTCATAGTTTTGAGAATAGATTGCTACCTAATGATGTTATCTTGCTTAGGAACATTGGAGAGGGTCATGAAGTACATGGAGAGAGGTGTGGAGGCGGAGAAGGCCAGCAAGGACGTCCAAGTCAAGCCGGAGGCCAAGTCCAACTCGAGTTCGAGTCTGCCTCGGCCTTCAGGACTAGCCTGCAGTAAAACGGACGCCCAGGATGCATACGGACTCCGTTTGCGATGACCCACATATGCATGGAAAGATAATTTCATAGGCTAACCAATGGCTTTGGTTGGAGGTCCAAATTCCACCGGAGTCAGCGGGAAACATCGAAACAAGTCAGCGTCCAGAATCTGCCAGGGTGTTGCGTCACCGTCTTTTGGTCCGTTGGGCCGTGTATCGTCTTAGAGCCCGTTAGGGGGCGCGTCCAGGGGATGTGACGACCCTTAGACCTTATATCCAGCCGCCACCCCCACCATTAGGGTGGAGTTTTGCTTGAGATCAATCTGTCATTGAACAGCCGCCGTTTTCGGTCGTGAAACCCCACTTTCGTGATCTTAATCATACATCTGCAGATTGTCACTTCTTTGAGCTGCGTTCTTTCGAGTTCTTGCTTGTGTTCTTCGTTTCGCAGGCAGGGATTAGCCTTCTTGGCGAGGTCAACCGGATTAGTGACGCGGTTGATAACCAGAGGAGTCGTGGTGCTAAGGTTGCAGGGTTCGGGTCTTTTGGATCTGAAGTCGGATCGGTGTGTCGCGTTCCATCAAAACGAGAGTTATCATCACCTGACGGAAGATCAGGAACCCTGTCCCCTTCATGTGGTATCAGAGCTTCGGGTTTACTGTCAGGTTCGCATCTATCCCCTAGTTCGAGTGTTTCGCCTTCGTCCCATAGTCCACTGCCATACTCAATTTTTTCTTTCCTGTCCTAGAACCTTCCGCGCCATAGCCTTTGCATAATTCAGTCTCAGAGTCCGTCGTGTTGAATTTGTGTACTAGGTCGAAATCTTGTTGCTGGTTAGTTTGTGTTTGAGTCCAGTTTGTGTGTTTTCTCCCACCGTTTCCATCAAACCCTAGCCGCTTCCGCCAATTTTCCGCACTTTCTTCCCGTTTTGTCCTCTAACTCGGAGGCCCTTCTTCAAACGGCCATAACTTTCTCATACGGACTCGAAATCAGGCGATTTTTTTGAAATTGGGTGAAATTAAATTTTGCATCCGAAACTCCCCAACTTTGTCGGGTTCGGCGAATTTATTTTTGCCCAAATTCGGCCTGGAAAGTTGAGTACTCGAGCTCCGAAAGTTCATCACCGAATTTACAGCACCTTTATTATTTTCTGTAGACCACACCTTACATCAGATTGAGGTGAAACTTTGTGTGGTTCCTATTTTTGTGCTCTGCTCTGTGAAAAAAATATCAAAAAAATAAAAAAGTCAAAGTTTCCCAAAAAACAACAACAGCCCAAAAAATAGAAAAAAAGAGAAGGGCAAAAGAGGAACAATATCTAGAAGAGCACATAGAGAAGGGCAAAGTGAGCTGTGTTAGCGTGTGCTGTCTTGGTCCTTGTTTCAGATACTCTTGCTGTCCATCATCCTTGTTTCACCACCTTGTTTGTCACACACCTGGTACTTGGAACACCTTAGGCCAGCAACGAGAATAGGTATTTGGAACTATAATTCAGCATTGCTATCTGTTACTGACTTGTGTGCCACATATACATATTTTTATCTTTGTGTGCCTTCCAAGCTCCACATATTCTTCAGATCAGTACAGAAAAAGACCCTTGCAATCTTGGTGCCACTTCCTCACAGGTATCACGAACCAGCCGCCGGTTGTACCATTCACTGCTTGCATTGGTAAGAACTTGGTAAGACGTGTGTGAGGGTGTGATTCCACCAACCCATAAATAGTTGATAGGGCTTTTATTTGATAACTAATCATGCCAAACAACGAGCCTGCTTTGAAAAGTGACTTGCAGGACCTGAAGGAGCAGATGCTAGCAGAGGTGGCCAAGCTAACGAATGAAGTTAAAAACGCTATGAAGGATGTCGGCTATTCCCTTGAGAGTATGGATAGGCGCATGTCCACACTGACCGGGAAGGTTCAGCAGCTTGAGACCAACCTTCCAAAGACCAGCGACGTCAACAGAGAAGAGGAAGACGACGAGATCCACGACGACGATGTTGTCTCCGGGGGAGATGGTAAGGTTGATGAGAGGGCGACATGCGAGAACACCCTGCGTCGACGCCTTCAACGCAACCGTACAGGTATGAGCGGTAATGGAAATCAGCGCAATCGTGGTAATGTTAATAATGATGATCCTTATGCTAAAATTAAATTCACCATACCACCTTTTTATGGAAAATATGATGCTGAGGAATATCTTGATTGGGAGATGACAGTAGAACAAAAATTTGCTTCCCACCTTGTACCTGATCATCATAAGGTTAGACAAGCTACTAGTGAATTTAAAGATTTTGCTATAATCTGGTGGCAAGAATTAGCTAATTTGCATCTACAACCTGAGTCATGGGATAGACTAAAAGAAGCAATGCGTGATCATTTTATTCCTCCTTCTTATAAACGTGATTTGCGTAAGAAATTGCAGCGCTTAGAGCAAGGTAATATGTCTGTCCAAGAATATTATGCAGAGCTTCAAAAGGGCATGATTCGTTGTGGGGTAGTAGAGGATCCAGAGGATAAAGTGTGTCATTTCTATGGTGGATTGAGGCGTGAAATTCAGGATATTGTTGATTATAAAGAATTTACTACTACCAACCGTTTGTTCCAGCTTGCTATGCTTGCAGAAAAAGAATTGCAGGGACGACAGCCGCCAAGGAGCAGGAGCAACTTCAGCAGCTCCTTCACGCCCAAGACGACGACACCGCCAACGAAGCCGTTCCCTTCGTCAAGTGCTCGTCCTCCAGCTCCACCAGCGAGCACACGTTCGTCAGCTCCTTCACCTTCGGCCGCACGCACCATGGAATCTGGTAAGACTCGTTTGCAGGAACCGGCCAAGAGTGCATCATCTGTGGCTTCCACCGGGCGTTCTTCTTCCATTCAGTGGTACCAATGCAAGCTTGTTCTCTTTTATTGGGTCGTCCATGGGAATTTGATAATGATGCTACACACCATGGTAGAAGTAATAAATATACACTTATGCACAAGGGACAAAAAATTACTTTGCTACCTATGACCCCTGCACAAATTGTACAAGCTGATAGAGAGAGAGTTGCTAGTGAAATTAAACAAGTTGATGCTAAAACTGAAAAACAGCAAGGAATTAAATTGAAAAATCCTGTTATGCTTACTACTAAATCTGATCTTGTAGAGATTAATGATGTGTGCTATGCTTTGATATGCAAAGATGCTTTATTTTCCACTGATGATATAGCTAGCACTTTGCCACCATCTGTCACTAACCTTTTGCAGGAATATAGTGACGTGTTTCCCACCGAGATACCTCCCGGACTTCCACCCATTCGAGGGATTGAGCACCAGATTGACTTGATTCCTGGAGCGAGCTTGCCAAATCGAGCTGCCTATAGAACCAACCCCGAGGAGACTAAGGAGATTCAGCGCCAAGTCCAAGACCTTTTGGACCGCGGGTATGTACGTGAGAGCCTTAGTCCTTGTGCTGTTCCAGTTGTTTTGGTTCCAAAAAAAGATGGCAGTTGGCGCATGTGTGTAGATTGTAGAGCCATTAACAACATCACAATAAGGTACCGTCATCCTATTCCCAGGCTAGATGACATGCTTGATGAGTTAAGTGGTTCTATAATTTTTTTTCTAAAGTAGACTTGAGAAGCGGATACCACCAAATAAGAATGAAATTAGGAGATGAATGGAAAACTGCTTTTAAAATCAAGTTCGGCTTATATGAGTGGTTAGTAATGCCTTTTGGTTTAACTAATGCACCTAGCACTTTCATGCGTTTAATGAACGAGGTTTTACGTCCTTTCATTGGAAAATTTGTGGTGGTTTATTTTGATGATATCTTGATATACAGCAAGTCTTTAACTGAACATCTTAATCATCTACGTGCTGTTTTTGATGCTTTGCGTGCTGCACGTTTATTTGGTAACCTCGAGAAGTGCACTTTTTGCACCGAACGAGTATCGTTTCTTGGCTATGTTGTGACCTCGCAGGGAATTGAGGTCGATGAAGCCAAGGTGCACGCTATACAGAGCTGGCCAACGCCCACAACCGTGACACAAGTGCGGAGCTTTCATGGAATTGCAGGATTTTACCGCCGCTTTGTGAAGGATTTCAGCACCATTGCAGCCCCATTGAATGAGTTGATAAAGAAGGGCGTTGCATTTCATTGGGGGAGAAGAACAAGAGGCGTCCTTTGCTCTTTTGAAGGACAAGCTTACTAACGCGCCATTGCTGTAACTTCCTGATTTTGGTAAGACTTTTGAGCTTGAATGTGATGCTAGTGGAGTTGGCATTGGTGGCGTTTTGATGCAAGAAGGTAAACCCATTGCTTACTTTAGTGAGAAATTGAATGGACCTGTATTTAATTATTCCACGTATGACAAAGAATTGTATGCTCTTGTTCGTTCATTAGAGACGTGGCAACATTATTTATGGCCTAAAGAATTTGTTATTCACTCTGATCATGAATCACTAAAACATATTCGAAGTCAAAACAAACTGAATCGTAGACATGCTAAGTGGGTTGAATTTATTGAATCTTTTCCTTATGTCATCAAACACGAGAAAGGGAAGGATAATATTATTGCTGATGCTTTGTCTAGACGATATACGATGCTGTCCCAACTTGATTGTCGTATATTTGGGCTTGAAACAATTAAAGAACAATATGTTAATGATGATGAATTTAAAGATGTGATGGAAAATTGTAAAGAGGGACGTACATGGAACAAATATGTGATACATGATGGGTTTTTGTTTAGAGCTAACCGCCTAGGCATTCCAGTTGGTTCCGTTCATCTTTTGTTGTTGCAGGAGGCACATGGAGGAGGATTGATGGGACATTTTGGTGCCAAGAAGATGGAGGAGGTGCTGGCAACACAGTTCTTTTGGCCAAGGATGAGATGAGATGTAGAGCGGTTCGTGGCTCGGTGCGCCACATGTCAAAAAGCTAAGTCGCGATTGAACCCACATGGTTTGTATATGCCTCTTCCCGTTCCTTCTATTCCTTGGGCTGATATATCTATGAACTTTGTTTTGGGATTGCCAAGGACTAAGAGGGGGAGGGATAGTATTTTTGTGGTGGTTGATCGTTTTTCTAAGATGGCACATTTTATTCCTTGTCATAAAAGCGACGATGCTGTTCATATTGCTGACCTTTTCTTTCAAGAAATCGTTCGCTTGCATGGTATGCCTTCTACTATTGTTTCAAATCGCGATGCAAAATTCTTGAGTCACTTTTGGCGCACTTTGTGGAATAAATTGGGGACAAAGCTGCTGTTTTCTACAACTTGTCATCCCCAAACTGATGGACAAACAGAGGTAGTGAATCGAACATTGTCCACCATGTTGAGAGCGATCTTGAAGCGCAATTTGAAGATGTGGGAAGAGTGTTTGCCGCATGTGGAGTTTGCATATAATAGGGCGGAACACTCCACCACTAAGGTAAGTCCCTTCCACGTAGTGTATGGATTTAACCCCCGTGCTCCTATTGATCTTTTGCCTTTACCTACCACTGAGAGAACACATAATGATGCTAAAGAGCGTGCTGAATTTATTCTTAAATTGCATGAAACCACTAAGGCAAATATTGAAAAGATGAATGAAAAGTATAGAATTGCTGGTAGTGAAGGTAGAAGGGAAGTTAAACTTGTACCGGGTGATTTGGTTTGGTTGCACTTGAGAAAAGATAGATTTCCAGAGTTGCGTAAGTCTAAATTAATGCCAAGAGCTGCTGGTCCTTTTAAGATAATTGAGAAAATAAATGATAATGCATATAAACTTGAGTTGCCACCCGAGTTCGGGGTTAGTCCCACCTTTAACATTGCAGATTTGAAGCCATACTTGGGAGAAGAAGATGAGCTTGAGTCGAGGACGACTCCACTTCAAGAGGGGGAGGATGATGAGGACATCACTCCTTCGATGCAACTGCTGATCCTCCAACCGTTATGCAAGGTCCAATGACCCGAGCTCGCATGCGACAATTAAATCTAGAGGTGAGCTCGTTCTTAAGCGATCATTTTCATAGTTTTGAGAATAGATTGCTACCTAATGATGTTATCTTGCTTAGGAACATTAGAGAGGGTCATGAAGTACATGGAGAGAGGTGTGGAGGCGGAGAAGACCAGCAAGGACGTCCAAGTCAAGCCGGAGGCCCAGTCCAACTCGAGTTCGAGTCTGCCTCGGCCTTCAGGACCAGCCTGCAGTAAAACGGACGCCCAGGACGCATACGGACTCCGTTTTCGATGACCCACATATGCATGGAAAGATAATTTCATAGGCTAACCAATGGCTTTGGTTGGAGGTCCAAATTCCACCGGAGTCAGCGGGAATCATCAAAACAAGTCAGCGTCCAGAATCTGCCAGGGTGTTGCGTCACCGTCTTTTGGTCCGTTGGGCCGTGTATCGTCTTAGAGCCCGTTAGGGGGCGCGTCCAGGGGATGTGACGACCCTTAGACCTTATATCCAGCCGCCACCCCCACCATTAGGGTGGGGTTTTGCTTGAGATCAATCTGTCATTGAACAACCGCCGTTTTCGGTCGTGAAACCCCACTTTCGTGATCTTAATCATACATCTGCAGATTGTCACTTCTTTGAGCTGCGTTCTTTCGAGTTCTTGCTTGTATTCTTCGTTTCGCAGGCAGGGATTAGCCTTCTTGGCGAGGTCAACCGGATTAGTGACACGGTTGATAACCAGAGGAGTCGTGGTGCTAAGGTTGCAGGGTTCGGGTCTTTTGGATCTGAAGCCGGATCGGTGTGTCGCGTTCCACCAAAACGAGAGTTATCATCACCTGACGGAAGATCGGGAACCCCATCCCCTTCAGCGAGGGTGAGCACAAATCACTGTGCTCTGTGAGCCAATACACAGGATGCAAATATATATCATGCATGGCTTATCAAAGGAAGGCTCCGGTTATTTTATTTGCCATAAATTGCATTTGAAATATGATACATAGAAATTTCCTGAGAGTTAGCAGCTTTAACTAAAACATATTTTTATCATTGTCTGAAAGAATGCAATAATAATAGTGATCCAGATTCCATCCACTGTTACATGGCATCCGCACCATATACTAACTTTCAGCATTATAGCCGCTTACCTTATCACTGGGACGAACCCAGGGCAATTCAAACTAGGGCTTTCCACTGCCCTCCACTTTTCTAATCCACCCATAAAGTTTTTTTGAAACAAAACTATATCCAATAAGGTTCCCATGTCTGCCCTTGTCCGTGGGCATGGCTATTCGAATAGTTTTCCACTATGCAGAGTTTGTACACTTTACCCACAAGAGATAATCCACTCGTTGCTCCACACAATGCCTTAGACATGCGGTTGAGTAAATTATCACATGACCTTTATGATGCATAGCCTATTGCGGTTACGCTCGCTAGGTTCTGCTTTCTGTAGGATGTGCGCATCCCTCGAGAAGGGTCCCCCGTGAGCCATCACGAGTAAAGGCGGGGATGTGACCATCCATCCCTTTGCTTGTGTTCACACCTTCACGTAACCACCCTAGAGTCATACAATTAGTTAGCCCTGCCTACATTTTGCCAGCTTGTGGTTGTACTGTTGTACACTAGGAGGTCATCACAAGATTCGGTCCTTAGGGTTATCTGGGCGGTTCTACCACTTATCCACTTTGTGCTTCCACTGCACCACTCACACTCTCGAACCATCCGCCCAGATATTTAAGCAAGTTGGGATTTTTGGGAACATGAAATAATCATACCAACATATACCAGTCATTACCACCATGACTGCCCAAACCAGTTTCTCATGAATAAAGTGATGCTTGGGGCACTTTTGGTACCCTCGGATATCTAAGCAATACTAAGCAGGGCAATATATTGTAGACTTATTTTCGAAAGCTATAATATCATAATTTCGCTAGAGTGACAAGGCTCATATTCACAAAAGTTTCAAGGAGAGTAATATTAACAAGTGCAATAATGGGTGTATAACTAGCAACTTGAAATCGAACATAAATTGTCACATAAAATAATAACATGCAATTTGATAGTTTAAAACAGAATTAAATTTGCATAAATGTAGGTTCAAATATGATCAAAGTATTGACTTGCCTTGCGCGGTTTACCGCGGTCTTGAGCTCACACAATGCTTTCTCTTGAGCTTCTGGTCTTTCTCTTCACTTCGCTCTTGATCTTGCTTGTTCCCTTGATTCTTTTTAGGACTCCAATATCTAATTACGTGCTAAATGACTGAATGCAAATAATGGCAAATAACTCAAAAGACCTACATAAATCCAAATAAACTCAATTTAGTTTTATTATGAGTTAATGGGTGATTCGGGTGATTGGGGCAAGGGTGGTGGTAGAATACGATGACTTGATCTTTTTATTAATAATCTGTTTTATTATTTTTGTATTTATCAAGGAATTTCCATGAGTTAGGTTAGACCTAGGAATCAGTGTACGAGATTAGCGGAGCATTATTTTGTTGAGCGCTAATATTCAGGGCATATGCTTCATGCGATGTATACAATTTTTAGCTTACCGAGTTAATCTATAGTTTGTGTTATAGCATTTTGTAGTACAACATTTTATGTACACTTAGTTATTACTAGGCATAATTAGAATCCATTTGTTCGGGTCCTAGCTTGCTATATTCAAGCATGCTCAACATTTTTTGTTACTAAATCTAACGTTAAGATGCAATTAATAGCACATTATCATATTGTCTATACTTCAGTTATTATTAGGCTTAGCTTTAGTTTTAATTTAAATTTTTTATCTGGGCAAGGCTTGTTTTACAGGGTCATATTTCAATAATTGTTATTTAGCAAAATCTACCTCTAGGATTTATTTAAGGTGGCATGTTAAATATTGGACATGTATTTTATTTATAATTAAGGGTATCTTTACTAAATTTGGACATTTAACCAAAGCTACTTTTTATCAATGCCTTGACTAATAAGTAGATTTAAAATAAATATTGAAGGCACAATTATCCATATATGATAATTAATCCTATGTTAAATCTTAAATAATTTTATTTACATCCTAATCAATTTTTATTAGCTTCCTTGGATTACTTCCAAATTTTTCATGATTTTTCCTAATTAAAATGGATTAATAAAAATCAAAATAAAAGCAGATGGAAAAAGGGTGTGCCAGTGGAATCGAACCCGGGACCTGGATATTGCGAGTGTGTTAACGCAGCTCGGTCTAGCCAAATGGGTGGGATGCCTGGGCTGACATAATGCCCACACTCAAATAGATAAACTGACAGGCAGCTAGAGCAAAACAGAGGAGGATGCTCGGGCGACCATGACCGACGGAGTCGCCGGCGAGGAGCGGCCAGGGAGGCGGGTGTATCCGGCAAAATGGATTCCTCTGGGGATAGGGGAGCTAGTGGAGGAGGTGGCGCGGCCCGAGATGGCATAGGCTGGCTTGGGCGGTGGTTTGAGCTGCCGGCGGCGAGGTGGGAAAGGGACGGCGGCGCCGGCGTGGAGGGAAGGGAAAATTGAGGCGCTATGAGCATTAGGGGGGCATAGGGAGGCTTACCTTGGGATTGGTCGAGCAGGAGAGGGGTCGAGGTGAGCCGGTGGCGGAGGCCATAGGCAGCACAAGCATGTTCACGACACCGGCGAGCTGGGTGAAAGGAGGGGCTCCGGCCAGTGGCGGACGCAGGAATTTTGGAATGGGTGTTCGAAGTTGTAAAAATATTTTACAGTACAAAACATAAAGATCTACAATAGTAATAATTAACATACAATTGTTCATACTAAGGATAACATGTCAAATAATATAGAAAAATTACAAAACAATTACAAAAGTTCACAAATTAACTCGGCGATGCTTCATGGCTTGGAAGCGTGATATTATGTCATCATCTAAAAATGTAATCTTGATACAATGAGACATTGAGACATCACCAATTCACCATTCACCAATCACCAGTCTAAACTGCCATTTTCTCAACCGATTCAGTCATCATCATGCTCATTGCTCAACAATTCAACATTTCAATTCAACAATCAACATCCATAGTCCATACTGATTACAGCAATAGCAGTTCAACATCAACATCAATACTGCAATAGCAATACATCATGCTCAACAGCTCAAGAACTCACTGGCCGAGGCATCAATAGACAATACTGTAATTCAATTTTCAGGAACCCTAACTCAACAATTAGTCAATCAATACTGATTACTGCCAATCTGCAATACATCATCTCAACACTCAACAGCTCATGAGCTCAAGTACTCACTGGCGGAGGCGGCGAGGCGCGGTCGCGCGGAGAGGAGGCCGGTCGGCTGGAGCGGCGGAGCGGAGACGCCGGAGAGCCAGGTGATGACGCGGTGCGGACGTGCGGTGTCACGGTCGGGCCCGCCATCGAGCCGTCGAGGTGCCGGCGAAGCTGAAGGCCGGACGGCCAGATCTGGAATCCGGCGCCCGGCGGAGCGGAGAGCCGGAGCGGCGGAGACTGGAGGGGCGGAGCGGGCGAGCGGCGGCGCGGAGGGCTGGAGCCGATTAGGGTTCGGCCTTCGGGAAATGGGGTTGGGGACCGGGGGTTCGGGGGCCGTGGGAATTGGGGAAACGCCGAATGGGGTCGGGGACCGGGGGTTCGGGGGTCGGGGGAGCAGGCCGCAGGCCGCAGGCGCGTGGATTCGCTCGGGATGGGCTGGCTTTCCCTCGGGCCTCGGACGCGCGCGCGCGGAACGGACTCCCTCGGGCGGTCGCCGCCTCGCCGGTCGGGCTGGGCAGTATAAACTCATAAACATACCCAGTTATATATACATATAATATACCCTACATATACTAGATTTTTTGTCAAAAATTTTGGGTGTTCAGCTGAACACCCTTGACCCACTGTAGATCCGCCCCTGGCTCCGGCGATGGATGGGGAAAGTCCGTGGCGGTGAAGAGGTGCTCCACCGGCGAGGAATCGAAGGGGACTCGCCGAGGAGGGAGCGGCGCTGGCGGCGGCGGTTTTGGCCGGCGGTGAGGAAGATGGGTCGTGCGACGAGCTTCGGCGGAGGATTTCCAATTAAATTGGAGGGGAAGTGGAAGGGAAGCGAAGGCACACCGTGACGTGGTCGGGGTGGCGAGGCTTCACTAGTACGGCTGGAAATGGCGAGGGGGCGGGTTGCGGTCTACGCATGGTGCGGAAGTGGGGGAAGAAGCAGGGAAAGAGGAGGGCGGCGCGGGAGCTAATTATGCTCACGGGGTGGCCATGGAGACAGTGGGTGCGCGCGGGGAAAACCATGGGTGACGATCGGGGAAGCCGTGGGCGGCGCATTTGCATGAACTCCACGGGGAAGAATGGCAGAGCTCTGCGCAGAGAAAAGAAAAAGGGGGAAGGAGAAGAAAGGAAAAGGGAGGAGGAGCCAGGGTGCTCGTGCCACGCGGCAGAGGGAGGAAACGGGGGAAGAGGGCCCACGGGCAGTGAGGGGGAGAAAGGAGGGAGAGAGAAAAATAGTGGGGCCATCATGTAATAGAAAGAGAAGGGAGAAAATGAGAAAAGAGGAAAAAATTTTAAACAGAATATTGGAATTTGGACTTTTAATTTAATCTTTGAGTTTTCATTGAGATTCACTATTTTCTATTTTTTCATGACATTTGAATTATAAATTTCCAGTTATTTAGATGTGAGTTTTTTAAAAAAAACTCCTTTAGCCATTTCTTCTCTTTTACCTAAGTAAATTCGGTTTCAAATTTTTATTTGAATTTTAAATTTGTGTGTAGGTCCTTGGATTTTCTATTTCTTTTATTGACACCATTACTATTTTCACTTTGGATTTTTTTCTCATTTTATTTATTTGCATGCAACAACACTCCATAGTTTTCAAATAAATATTCAGAAGAATTCAAATACCAGCAAAATGCAAGAAAAGTTTTAAGATTCCATATTTTTTAATATCCAAAATTTTGGGATGTTACACCGCACTCAGCCGTGACTGTACCGGTACCGCATCGTACATTGCCGTAGTACGATGCACACTCTTACGTCGGCAGGTATGGGTGCAGTGGATCATTTGCATACATATGCATTTCATGAGGATGAATCTTATTATGAGTTCTTAAGAGGAACCGGCTTATGATAGTTATTTGTGGCGTGGGATATTTATCTTGTGGTACAATGTATATGAGGTAATCTAAGGTTTTAAGAGGTTTTGGCTCATTAGAGTCACTTGTGGTATGTGGTATTATCTTGGTGAAAATCATTTGTGGTTTGTGGTATTGCCTCGTCAAATGTGGTATTATCTTATGGTGTAAATCATTCGTGGTTAGTGGTATTGATTTGTGGTTGTGGTTTTGGATATGAATGAGGTTACAGTGTGGTTGAGAAGAGCTATTTGATAATGCTTTATCCTTGTACCAGATGATGTTAAATGGATGCTTAACCATCCGTAGTTTAATTAATTTGTTAAACAGTTTGCTTGCTGAGATTTTATCTCACCCTTGTTTTCCCTCTTCCAGGTGAACCTTGAGCATGTGTGGAAAGGGTAGAGCAGCACGGCACCATTAATAAGTCTTCATGAATTTTGTTGTATATGTTAGAGACTTAAATTCTTAAATTATTGCTTCCATCCAATCGTTGAACACTGTAACATAGTAATGCCTTTTGTGGTAGACTTTATTGAGGTTGAACAATTCAAAATTAGGCTGATAAATGTTGTTTTATCGTTCCCATTATTTGTTATGTTGTCATGCTTCTGCGTAATTTTAGTATTTACTGGGAAGGTGCCGCCAGATTTTCTTTTAATCTAGCTAGTGGTAGGTGTGGTTTAGTAGCATCCCAGGGCAATATGGACCTAGAGTGTTACAGGCAATGGTCAAAACTCACTTGAGTGAAGAGAATGGGAGGTGAGGTCAGCAACAACACAGGGCTCAATGGCGTGGACATCAGCTTTGGGTTTCTTGAGGGAAAAATAGTTAGGGAAAGGTGAGCTCGGGGTAGAGAAGGATGAGGTAACTCACCTGCATGATGGCATCATCGTATACTCACTGGATGACAAGGATCAAGTGGCGGAGCTCGCAGCTAGATTGGAGGAGATGGGGGAATTCTTCTTCTCTGATGTTACTGGTGTTGAGTGAGCTTGGGGAAAAGTTTGAGCGATTGATCATGAAGCTTTTGATGCACAAGGCCAAGCATAATTAGGGGAGAGGAGGGTGAGAGGGCTCAAGTGCTATGAATGGCTTTGGGTGCCATGTGAGATAGCGTGAGAGAGGGTTGTCGGCAATGTGCTTAGCTCAAGTCGTAGAGGCTTTCAATGCTCGCTTGCACATGAACACAAGAAGTGATAAACTTGGGCATGCGTGAGGGAGAAAGAGAGGAATACGAAGAATAGTAGATGACTGACAGGTGGGACCGGGCCCACATGTCAATGCACATAAGAGAGAGGGGCACATGGTTGGGTTGAGCGAGCGGACGAGCGCGCGTGGGCTGACTCGGCTGGGCTGCAATGGGGAAGCAAAAGGGAAATAGGCTAGGGCTGCAAATGGGTTTCAACCCGATGGTTTGGAGGGAAAATAATTAAGGTTTAAACTTTAATTTTGGCTTGAATTTGAGTTTGGATTTCTAATTTGAATTTCTAAAGGAATTTGTACATATAAATTTTAGAAAAATTCCTCAGCATGTAATAGACTTTTAGAAATTTTGATTTCACATTTTTTGGCTAAGGAATTTGTTTTAAGATCTTAAACTCCATTTAGGCTTTAGGAAAATTGTAAAAAATGCACCACAAAATTCAAAATTTATGAAAAATCATGCATGTTTATTTGGAGGATAAAATTGGGTTGTAACAAAACCTACCCCTTAAAAGGAATCTTGTCGTTGAGATTCAGGCTGGTCAACAAAGAGGTAGGGGAATACTGCCTTGAGGGTTTCTTTGGGCTCCTAGGTAGCTTCTTCTTCTTCTTCTTCTTCTATATGGTTGCTTTATAGAACTTTGCATAAATGAGTTACTTGTCTTCTTGTTTGATGCTCTGCCATGTTAAGAATCTGTACAGGGTAGTCTCGACAAGTGAGATCTGCATCAAACTCAATGGTCTGTACCGGGGTTAAGTCCTTCGGGAGTCAATTGGGACACATGGAAAATGTTATGGATGTCATCCATCTCTGCTGGTAGGTCTAGCTGGTAAGCGACTTCTCCTCGCTTAGCAGTGATCTGGAAGGGTCCAAGTATCATGGTGCCAACTTCCCACGAACCTAAAATCGCTTCATGCCTTTCAGAGGTGAAACATTGAGATAAAAATCTCCAATTTTAAAACTCAACTCCCATCGGTGATGGTCTGCATAGCTCTTTTGTCTAGATTGGGCTTCCTGAAGGTTCTTTTGGATTAGTGGAGCCTGTTTCTCAGCCACTATTAACATGGCTGATCCAATGATTGTTGGCTCTCCTATCTCAGAACATAGGAGGGGTGTTCTACATTTGCATCCATAGAGTGCCTCAAATGGTGACAATTGCAAAATTGCTTGATAGCTATTGTTGTAGGAAAATTTTACATAAGGCAAACTTTTCCCAATTAGTGTTGAATGTGAGTGCATAAGCACATAGCATATCCTCAAAAATTACATTAATCCATTCTATTTGTCTATTTGTCTGAGGATGACATGCAGTGCTAAAAGCTAGGTAAGTCCCTAGTGCTTCATGAAGACTGGACCAAAATCTCGAGGTAAATTGTGTTTCTCGATCTGATATAATTATCTTTGGGACTATGTGAAGCATGTATAGTTTGGCTAATTTATCTCCTTTATAATTGGTTTAAACTGGAATGAAGTGGGCTACTTTGGTTAGCCTGTCCACTATAACCCATATGAAATCATATCCTATCTTTGTCTTGGGCAAACCCGTGATAAAATACATACCTACCTCCTCCCATTTCCATTCTAGAACTCTTAATGGTTGGAGTAGTCCTGTGGGTTTTTGGTGTTTGGCCTTAACTTAATGGCACACGTCACAGATGGCTACGTACTCGGCCACCTCCTTTTCAATTCTAGGCCAACAGTATCTTTCCTTCAGATCCTGGTGCACCTTGGTACCTTCGGGGTGAATTGAATAAAAGAACATGTGTGCTTCTTTGACAATCATGGTTTTATTGTTTAGGTTGTTGGGCACACAAATATATTTTTTGAACCACATGGTGTCTTTATCGTCTATGGTAAATCCTAGGGCTTGGTCTTTCGTTATGTCCTCTTTGGTCTTCAGGACATCTTTGTCAACTTCCTAGGCTGCTCTAATATGGGCTTCTAGTGAGGGTCGAACTTCCATCATGGAGATACAGCCTTGGTTTATGATTTCTAGGTTGAGTCATCCAAATTCCTTATGAAGCTCCAGTTGGCAGACTCTAACTAGGGTGGTGCTACAATAGGCTTTCCTACTCTAGGCATTTGCTACCACATTGGCATTTCCGGGGTGATAATGTATACCAAGATCATAATCCTTGATTAATTTCAACTATCTTGTTTGCCTTAGTTTGATCTGATGGGTGAAGATGTACTTCAGACCCTTATGATCGGTATAGATCTCGTAGCGATTGTTGATAAGGTAATGCCTCCATAACTTCAGGGCATGAACCATTGCTGCTAGCTCTAAATTATGAGTTGGGTAGTTCTCTTTGTGTGGACTTAGCTACTATAACATCATAAATTTTGCAAGCTCAAAATTATGGAATTTTTAAAACTTTTTCTTGCATAGTGTTGTCATCCGAATTCTTTCTGCAAATTCTATTTGGGATTTTCTGAATTTCAAGCAAGTGCAAGTAAATAACTGGAAATAAATCCAAAATGCAAGTAATGAGCCTAACAATAAAAGGCATGGGAATAATTTAATACAATACCGAGAATCAAACACTCGCATCTAAAATAATTGAACTAAAAATTCAATTTTTGAATGCTAATACCATGCAAAACTGGAAATTAGTAATCTTAATATGAATTAGAAATTCAAATTAAAAATATGAACTTCAAGATTTGCTTAAGCTTTCCATTTTCTTCTCATTCTTTTCCCTCTTTCTTCTTCCTCTCCCAAGTGGGCCTGCCCAACCCTTTTCTTTCTCTCTCTTTCCTCCTCCCTCTTGTTTCTTTTCTCTCTACCACCGGGTCCCCCTCCTTTCTCTTTCTTCTTCTTCCTTCTTTCGTCTTCTTCCCCGTTTCCTCTCTGCTCTCGTCACCCCGACTGGCCGGCCCCACATCTCCTGTGCGCGCGCGTCACCCTACGCCATCTCTCCGAGCGCGCCGCCTCCGTTAGCATGTCGCTGCACCGACCTACTCCTATTGCCGTCCATCCGGGCCCTGCTCGACGCACGACACTCCTCAGCCACAACGCCCCGTCGTGCACCCGCTCCGGTCGAGTCAACTCACCATGTCTTGCAGCCGATCACCTCGTCGCCTGCTCCCATGTCGCTCCATGCCCTGCTCTACCATCGGCTGTCTCGTCGCCCAGCTGAGATGCGTCATGATGATGCCACGCTGTGCCATCCCTCTCCCTATTTTCTCGTCTCCGGCGATAGCGCCTCCACAGTTCCTCCCCTTGTGGCTATAAGTAGCCGTAAGCCACGACTTCCTCCAGACCATTCCCCTCTCCTTCCCTCTTTTCTTCCCCAAAGTCGTGCTCTGCCGTTGCCCTCTCTTCACTGCTCCGGCTGTTCCGACGAGATTCATCCACAAGCTAGCGCGTCACGGTGTGCTTCCCCTCTCCACTTCTATGTTCCCCCAAACATTTTGGTGGTCACACCACCAAAGCTTGCCACATCGGCTATTTCCCCAAATCCGGCCACCGCCACCACCATCGACGCCACTTCTTTGCAGCGGGAGCGTCTCCCGGCATATCGGAGCTTCCCCCACTCCCAGCTGACGCCCTCCACCACTAGAGAACCACCCCACGGTGACCTCATCTGCTCTGGCCTGGCTAACCACTCGGTGAGTTCCCCCTACCTTACGCATGCTCATGCACTTGCCACTTTTCCCTCTCCTCCACTCCAGCGTCGTCGCACAGATTGGCCTCGCCATCAGCCACCGAGCCTCGCAGCCGTGCCGCCACCGCCCCATCTTAGCCTAAGCCACTATTTCCTCTCGCCTTCCCTACCGTCCGTTAGTCCATTTTGCTGTTTTCCAGCACTTCCCTGGCCGCCCACCGCTGGCGATGCCGTAAATTGCCCAGTGCTGGCTGCCTCCTCTGTTTTGGCTCCCAGCCACCCCTCTTTTCTTTATTTACGTTAACTATGTCACCTCAGGGCAGCTGCCCAGTTGGTAGATCGAGTCGCTTGCTTACCCCAGGTCTCCGGTTATCATTTCCATATTCAAGCTGGTTATCACAACCATTATCGGGTAAACATTTGTTATAAATTTATGAAAACTATGCAAGTGTAACATTTCTACACTTTTGCCTATGTTGGAGGCACAACAATTTGAATCAATTTTTAACTCTCTGCAAAGGTTGTACAGATTTACCCATAAGATGTGATTAACTCATAATATCAGTCACTATATGCTTTCATAGGCATGTGAGTAAGAAAATCATAACAAGGTTTTTACAATACTTAGCTATGATGCTTATCCTACTCCAGGGTGAATCCTCAACATTGGCGATAGTGACCATTTCCATCCTAGGTTATGCCTCACCTTTAAAACATTCTCTTCCTGAGTTACATTTTCAATGAGAGACCCAATTGTTAGACAGTCTATGGCCTCTCACGTTTATGAAATCCATAAGGGCAGTGACTGTTACAAGTCGCTCCCACCAACCATAATAGAAATACAGAAATCCTTCTACCAATCTATTGCAGAGGATCCACATCAGAGCTAAGCAAATTAGGGGGCCAGGTATGTCCCATAACTAGACTTGTTGTTGCACGATTTGGGTGCAGAAAAGATGAGCACATGAATTCGGTCCTTAAATGACTCAGGCAAGACCAAATACATATCTAGAGCTAGTGCAATCGCTATATAGCTATTCAAGAAAGGACACGTGCACTCCTTGCACGGCTCATCCAAAAATGACATGTCCAATCCTTACATGGCCAATCCATAAAGGACACGTGGAATCCCTGCACGACCAATCTAATATGTGCAATCCTTGCACTGCTCTCCAACCAACCACTTGCTCGAGTCTCCACCATTTTAGAAAAAACATTTTCCTTTTTTAGTGGTAACCCATGTTACCATTATTATCATGTTTTCAAATTTAGCTGGTAATGTTTGTGTCATACTTCATTCTACCACTAAGGCATTCTAAGCACAACCATAATCTACTAGAGTTTAACCAATGGTGGAGTTATCATTATTTGTAATTATCCTAGGGTGACATGGCAAGGCAGTGTCAACAATAAAGGAAGGGAAATACTAAGTATCAAGTGCATGGTATAACTAGGCAATCAATCTTTAACATTGTATTTTAAGCAATTATTCATAATAAGCATACCTGTATATTTGAATGCAAAACATTGTCATTTGAAAACTAGGTTTAACATGATCAATTATATGGACTTGCCTATATCAAATGTGGCTAGGGTGGGATTTTGTTCGTCAGTGACAGGGTTGCCAAAGTGTCAAAGTCTACACATGAAACCATGCATATTCAATCAAACATTCAAATAAAATTCAAATGAACTCCAAAAATTATGATTTTTGTACTGTTGGAAAGGTTTTATTTAGATGAATTTAGAAATAAAAATTACTAGCTTTGGATTTAAAATAAGAATTTTGGCCTTTCAAAGTTTGAACTGAAATAAAATTCCAAAAATAAAAAAATTTCTGAGAGGTAGAGCCAGCTAGAATTTCTTTTATTTTTTATTTACTTTCTTAAGGAAATCATTGAGGGGCTGACAGGTGGGGTCCAAGTGTTTTATTTATGTTTTTTGTTTATTTTAACTTTGGAAAAGGACATGGCTGATAGGTGGAGTCATGGCTCACATAGACTAGGTCTATGTAGCTATTTTCAGAGAGTGGGACCCACATGTCGGTGATAGTGGCCCATATGGCATATGTGATGGGTTAGATGGTGTGGGGTCCACACGTCAGTGACTTACGGGTTTAAATCCTGGTTAATTAAGATTCTTAATCACACAAGACCACATGTCATTCTAAGGATAAGTATATACTTAATAGTTAATTTAATTACTGAGTTAATTATATTTCTGATGGATAGGGTGCCCTGGTTAGTGAGACTAATTGGATTTATAGAGGGGCTCATGGCGGAGCTCCTTTGTGAGCTCGCCGGTGGCAAGGGTGTGGTTGGCAAACTTGGCCATGGGCCAAAATGGGTTGCTGGCATTAAGAGCTTGCTATTGGTGGTGATGGCACTGGGCGAGGGGCACTGTAGTGGTGGCCAGTCAGTGGTGGGTGGTGGTACGATGACAAGGGCATAGAGCCATGCTCAAGCAAAAATTATGCACATACTAGGTTCAGTAAGTTGCCAATAGTGTTTTGGTTATGGCTTGAGGACCTAGGGTTGTCCGAGCAAGGTTGGCAACGAGCTAGGTGGTGGTGACGTGGTTGACAATGGCAAACCTTGGGTTTCCTATCTAACTTTCTCAAATGAAGGGCGGTTTCATGGTCTACAAGCTAGGGCGAAGCTAACGGAGAATTGCTCATGGCTTACCGCGTGGTGTTCTGTGCTATCCATGGTGGTTTACGGCGAGAATAGGTGAACATGGACAGAGGGCTATAGTCAGTTCTAAGGTCCGATGGCTAGACAGTGGGGTTGGCTTTGAGTTGAATTGAAAAGGGATGGAAGGGCTTACCGGGATTCTGGGCAGGGCACAAGAATGGTGATAGAGAAGAGCTTGGTTGGCATTGAGGAAGAAGAACATGTCCCGGTGGCTCTAGGGTACAGCAAGGCCATCCAAGGGGCGAATTATCATAAGGGAGTCAAGAGAGCATGAATGGCACGATGGCAATAGTCAGAACTCACCCAAGCGAAGAGAACGGGAGGCAAGGTCGGTGGCGACATGGGGTTCGGTGGCGACGACATCAGCTTTAGGTTTCCTAAGGGCAAACAGGCAGGGAAAGGTGAGCACGAGGGTAGAGAAGGATGAGGCAAACTCAGTGCACAAGATGGCATCGTTGGATACTCACCGATTGGCAAGGAATCAAGCGGTAGAGCTCATGGCCAGACTTAGAGAAGATGGGAAAATCCTTCTTCTCCGAAGGCGTTGGTGTTGAGTAAGCATGGGAAAGTTTGAGTGAGTGATCGTGAAGCTTTTGATGTGCAAGGTTAGGCTTAAATAGGGGCGAGGATGGTGGGCGTCGAGTGAGATAGTGCGAGAGAGGGTAGCTGGCAACTAGGCAAACATGTGGCGAAGAGACAAGGTCACGACACACTTGGCTCGAGGCGTAGAGGCTTTCAATGCTGGCTTGCACATGCACAGTAGCCAGCTAACTGGTAGGACTGGGGCCCACATGTTAGTGGCACATGAGAGAGAGAAGGGCGCGCGGTTGGACTGAGTGAGTGGGCGAGCGTGCGTGGGCAGGCTTGGCTGGGCTGTGGAAGGGAAGGAGAAGGGAAAAATGGGCTGGGCCGTGAGTGGGTTTCGACGTGATGGCTTGGAGGGAAAATAATTAAAGCTTAAATTTTAATTCCATTTTGAATTTGATTTTGAATTTCTAATTTAAATTTCCAAAGGAATTTGTGCATGAAAAGTTTAGGAAAAATTCCTTAACATCCAATAGACTTTTAGAAATTTTAGTTTCACATTTTTGGGCTGAGGAATTTGTTTTAAAAATCTTAAACTCCATTTGGGCTTTAGGAAAAATGTTAAAAATGCACCAAAAAATTCAAAATTCATGAAAAATCATGCATGTTTATTTGGAAGATAAAATTGGTCTATTGCACAAGGCAATCCATATTCCTTGATCATATTGAACTCCTATTAGTTGGGTTATATTATGTATAGGTTAATTTCTATATTATTTAATTGTCAATGCTAATTATTACCAATTAATTATGAATGATCCTGTTTCATTACTTAATACCTAAATTACATTTTTACTTGCCATGCTTGATAATAATCTGATCTTGTTTTCCTTCATGAACTTAGAGTTAGTATATCATACTTTAGGTTAATATAGTAGTGAACATGGACTAGGGGTGGAAAAATAACTCAAAGCTCGTGGCTCGGCTCTAACTCGTTATGAGCTGAGCTAGCTCAGCTCGAGCTCATGAAGTTTTGAGCCGAGCCGAGCCAAGCCAAGCCTTCTTTACAGCTCGCAAAAAATTCGAGCCAAGCTCGAGCTACTTGCAAGCCAGCTCGCGAGCTATTTTGGCTCGTTTGTTAAGTCAGTTGTTAGCCCAGCCAGCGCGCACAGCCTACTCACATCTCCTATCTGCCCCCACTCGCATCTCCTGAATCGCCACTCGTGTCTCTCGTGAATCCCCACTTGAGTCTCTCGTCTCCCGTCGGTGTCGGTGTTGCGTCCTGTGAATCCCGCCGCCCAGCATGCTCCTCCTGGCGTGTGCTGCCCCCACACCCCTGCCACTGTGTGCTACCGCTGCCCCCACCCCCATGCCATCTGCACTCTCTCCCGCCGCCAATCTGTCTTCCCCTGACATCAGTGCTCTCCTCCGTCACCGATCTGTCTTCCTCCTGCCACTGGTGCTCTCCTCCGCCGCCGATCTGTCTTCCCCTACCACCGATGCACTCCTCCATCACCGATCTAACTTCCACCCCCCACAGCCGCTCCCCCTACCCCCCATGCCGCCAGCGCTCTCCCACACAGCCGATTTGTCTTCCCCCTGCCACCGGCGCTCTCCATCGCGCCGATCTGTCTCCTCACCCTCACCCCAAAGCCCTGTGACATTCTTCACCACCAGTTTGCGCCCTCCACCAATAACGACCCCTCCCTTGCCCACCAACTCCACCCTACCACTGCCACCATGACACCGTCTCCGCCTCCCTACAGCCACACCCTCCGCCTCCTCGGGCTTGGGGTGATGGGGAACTGCGACTGTGAGAGGAGGTGCGCAAGAGGAGGAGGGTTTAGTATGATTGATTCGGTGATTCCCCTCCTCTATTTCTTCTTCATGCCTCCTGAATTCTTGTTTGCAATGTTGAAGTACAACTATTTCTTCTTCATGCCATATGTGTACGTAGTCAACACTGAGATCTATTACCAGTTAATACTTGTAGAGAGCTGTCATTGGCTCATGTGTGGAAATTTTGTTCCTTGTACCAAATGACACTAGTTGAATTATCATGCGCTTCACTTATGCCATACTTTCCTCAAGTCAGTTTCCAATGTTTTAACAATCTTCTCTATGATTTTTAAAATATTGCAATGAAGATTCCAAGAAATTGCTTAATCTATGCTTATTACTTTGTATTGCTTTGAGCCTCTGATCATTAGAGCTGTGAATTCTCACTGGGTCATAGCTCGTGCGGCTCGCGAGCCCATTCGAGTCGGCTCGAGCTAGAAAACAAGCCGAGCCGAGCTGGGCTTCTAGCTCGTTTCCTAAACAAGCCGAATCGTACCTCCGAGTGAGCTCGGTAGAGCCTGGCTCGAGTCGGCTCGGCTCAACTCGTTTCCACCCCTAACTTGGACAATAATAATTTTATTACATTATGGTCATCCTAGTATAATGAGTAAAAGTGTTGAATCACTCGCCTGGAGTGATATTTTGAAAAATGCTAGCTGAGGGCGCATATGGGTGTGTGTAGTTTGGAGGTGACTGTGTGCATAGGCTACCTGGTGGTTGCATGCACAAACCTCTGCTGGAAAGGTGGTTCCACTCGAAGCATATAAGAAATTAACTTATGCCATGAGAAAAGACATGATTACCACCCATCCATAGAATTGATTACTTGAACTTGATTCAGTTAATGCATTAGTTTCATTGGTGTTACCATAGGTAGGTTCGGTGTTGGTGTGGACCACATATCAACCTAGGCCACAATATGACCCCTAGGAGTAGTAGGGGAGTTACCCGTACCTAGTCTTGGTAAGGGATGACTTTCTCTGTACTGGGTAGTACTAATGTTGTGAATCAGTAATGAATTCTATTATCCCATCATTGATTGAGTTGTAGATATCGTGTGGGTAAAGCTGGACATTCTTTGTAGAGATTAAACTAAATCATTCAAATGTGTCGTGCTTCCAGTTAATGGTGCTGTGTCAAAAGGGTGATTCCTAAATCAAGGCATAAATAACATTATTAGTTAACATTGTGGTAATTTGGAAGTGAGATAACCTGTTGACATAAAACCCCCTTACAAACCCTTCTTTATGAACTTGTTTTAATTTTAGTTAAAATATTTACAAATAACATTGTATGGGTATTAGGCCCTGTTCTTTTTAGTTTCTAAAAGCTGCTTTTTGACTTTTCTATAGTAACTAGCTTTTAAACGAGTATCTTTTCAAAATAGAGTCAACTAGTTAATTGTAGTACATACTGTACCGACTTTATTTATATCTGCAAAATTTGCACGTGCGTTTCTGTTACTCTGTAATCTCTCGCACAAACAGTCCAAAAGCCACAAGCTACAGCTAAAAAGAACAGGCCCTTAGTGGGGATAGGTCCAAAATAAACCCTCCTTGATAGACATTTCCTTTGAAATCCTCAAATGTATTATAAAACATTACCACTGTATTTTGTTGAGTACGAATGTACTCATCCTTGTATGTTTTGGCTAGAAAATGATTAATATGAAGAAGACATACTAACAAATGGTGAGTACTACGATGGTCAAGATCATACATTTTAGTTCGACCCTACACTCAAGCGTTGCCTATTGTGTTGCCACCTTTTGTTGGATCGGAAACGGCGACAGGGGGGTGAATAGAGCTCTTTAAAAATATACCCCGAGAAACCACACGATTTTTTGACTCTCCGATAGCTATGTAAGCTATGAAGAAGTAAGTGCAAGCTAACCGGAAATCGCAGTGAAGAACACAAGACAGAGGTGCTGCTCAAGAATTTCAGATTTAGAAAATAGCTATGCAAAGAAACAGCTCTCTTTTCCTGGCTGAAAAACGAAGGCTAAATGAGAACAAAAAGATCAAACTCCCACTTGAAATGATTGCCTGACTTAGCTAAAAATCATATCTGCAAAGCTTGAAAAGGATTACTAGTTCTGAGGCAACATATTACTGCTAACAACTTGCCAAAAGCAGAAAAACCAAACCATTCGGCTGCTGCTACTAGCTGTATGAAGCTGAAAGAAAGTGCTGCAGTAAACTGTAAAAGCAGACCAAAACTGAAAGGAACAACTGGCAAAAGATAGAGCTGCAGTTTAGACAGCTACTGTAGCCATCCGAGAGACAAAAACTGACTTAAGCACATGCTGAAAATTCTTGAAAACTACTAGAGAACATCCTCTCTATTTATAGCCTCCCACTAATGGGTTTGCAACATGCTTTGCCCATTAAGCCACCAACTACCCTAGTGCTTTACCCACAATCCACTTCCTTTAGTGCAGCTTTGCATATTCACCAAAACGCCCCTCGTGCGCCTTCCAGGAAGCTTCCTCATTCCTTACCCTCCAAGCCACGCAGCCACCTCGAGTCCTCACCGTCTTCGGCACACCCCGACCGCTCCGACCTCAGCACCACCTGCGCCTAGTCCGGTCATCCCGTGCATCGCCACGACTCCACCTCGATGTCCTGCAGCCATCACAGACAAGAAACAAATCACATAACACCGCTCGAAATATTGTAACCATACAATAATATCAGAAGAAATACTCAAAGCCCGAACTGATCGAAACGAAAAATAAACAACTTAAGCACGATCGACCTAGTTCGACAAGGTCCGACCGAAACCGATTGCACCGCGCAACGACATGGTCCGAACCAAACCAAACTTGACTCTCCTAAACCGATGTCAATTACTCATCACACACATGGGGACACCTCCACATGGTCCATCAATCTCCCTCTTGATGAGTATATTGACAAACCCAGAAAAAGCAGGAAATTGAGTTTGTTTTGAAAAGTCCAACATGGTCCAAAGGAAGGCAAATGAAGCTAATGACCATGTCGACAAAGGAGCACAAGAAAGAGCAAGTTTTCCTTAAAAGCTCCAAGAAAACCACAAATATGGCTTTTTCTCTGCTATTCTCCCCCTTTTGGCAATAAACACATCAAGGATGCAAGGAAGAGAGCAAGTCATGGAAAAAGGATGAAATGGCTGAAGTTTGGTTATTCTAAGCATTTAGAACCATGAGAATTATCCAAGATGACCATTAAGTATTATATCAAGCCATAACTCAATAGATGATAATATGAAATTTAGTGCAATTTGTGAGCATGTCAAGTCATCCATGATCAAAGTCTAGCTAGAGGTATCCAAGGATGATGCAAACCATGTCAATAAGCTAAGCGGAACCAAGAAGCTAGTATTGAGCCTAAGTAGAGTGCTACAAGCTCAAGAGTGAAACATTTGTTTAAGTACTTGGTTCTTTTTGTAGATTAAGCAAATGCAGCACAAGTGACATATTTTCTTTTGATATTCAAGGTCGTGGCTAACCAGATTTTTGTTTAGTCATGTGCTAGATCTCAAGCCTTATGCGATCATGCCAAGCAAGAAGCTTAAGACAATGATCTTGGTCATCCAAAACTCCCCCTAAGTTCATGCCTAGTGCAATGGCAAGCAGTCTCATGAGAAAGAATTGGTGAGATCAGTTTTTTCGCACAAAAGAGATCTTTTTGCAGTCATAAAAGATTATACTAACTTATGCATCATCAAGAACTAGCATAGCTCAATCTAAAGCTCAATAGAGATTCAAGACTCAACTCAGCCTATTTGACATGGCATGAATCATAAAAGGATAACTAAAGAGAGACTAGTCTCAAGAGCTAACATGACAAGTTTTAATTCAAGTTGAGCAATTTTAATTAACTTATCATGGCAAAAGCTAGTCTACATATATGAAGTCATGATAAATCTAGAAAATAAGCACAAGTCATAGCAAGATGTAATGCATTGTAAACATGTCATAAAAGGATAATAACCAAGACTCCATGTAGTTATATTACAATGCAAAATGCTGACAATGCAAGAAAATCCAGCTCCCCCTCAACAGGTGATGCACTTTTAGTTCAAGTTGAGTTATGTCAAGATTAGGATCCAGAAGTTCCCAAATGAACTCCCCCTGAACCAAAGTTAAAAACTGAGAAGCTGGCAAAGAAAATCAGAATGGGTAGTCCTTAAAGCATAGACAAGATATAGAGGATACTATGGCTCAGACTGACTCTCATCTACCCCATATGACAATAGGACTATCAGCTGCCCAACTAACACACTAAGGAGCAAACACGTTCCCTGTCTACCCAAGGGTGGCCCTCAACCTAGTGAGAAGAGAACCAGCTAATAAGCAACATCCTAGAGTCACAAGATGAGAGGAAAAAGTCTAAACAACTAGACAAGAGAATCACTCTAACCTATGCTAGAAGGACTAAACCCAATGCATCCCGAATGCAATGTAACAGTAAGGAGCAAGAGCATAATTAATATAATAAAGTAGTAAAGCACAAAACTCCCCCTCACAACAGTCCATAAGGACACACCACCCCAAGCTCTCCCCGTAGAGCTAAAAACCTAGAGCTATCCAATGGCTTGCTAAAGATATTAGCCAACTGGTGGTCACTCTTCACAAACTGGAGTACGATGTCACCTTTCTCCACATGGTCTCGAAGGAAGTGATATCTGATATCAATGTGCTTGGTCCGAGAATGCTGCACTGGGTTCTTAGCAATGTTAATCGCAGAAGTGTTATCACAAAAGAGTGGAACACTGTCGATAACTAACCCAAAGTCCCACAGAGTCAAGACCATCCAAAGCACCTGGCTGCAACAGCTAGCGGTAGCAACGTACTCGGCCTCTGCGATGGACTGTGCAACACCGGACTGCTTCCTCGAAGACCAGGAACCAAGAGAAGTGCTCTTCGTATCTATCCTACAGCCAGCAAAGTCTGCATCCGAGTAGTCTCTCAAGGAAAGATAAGACGAGGAAGAGTACGAGATACCATAGTCAATGGTAGCTCGTAGGTACCGAAGTATGCGCTTCACTGCCTGGCGGTGAGAAACACGAGGAGATGCCTGAAACTGAGCACAAAGACACACAGAGAAGTGTATGTCCAGTCTCGAGGCAGTGAGGTACAAGAGGGAGCCAATCATGCTGCGATACTCCTTCTGATCAACTGGCTCGCCGTCCTCATCTGGGTCAAGAGAAGCTGTGGACGCCATGGGAGTTGACACGGGCTTACCATCACTCATGTCAAAGCGTCTCAGGAGGTCACGAGTGTACTTACTCTGATGCAAGAAAGTACCCTCCCGAGTCTGCTTGATCTGGAAGCCAAGGAAGAAAGTCAACTCACCCATCATGCTCATCTCAAACTCGGTGCTCATGACATCCGAGAACTGTGAAACGAGAGCATGAGAAGAGCCGCCAAAGATGATGTCATCCACATAAATCTGGACGAGCAGAAGGTCTGTGCCATGCCGGCGAATGAACAAGGTCTTATCCACCTTACCCATCTCAAAACCATGACTCAACAAATATGACTTAAGCCTCTCATACCAAGCTCTAGGGGCCTGCTTAAGTCCATACAACGCTTTGGAAAGCTTGTAGACATGGTTTGGGTATTTGGGGTTCTCGAAACCTGGAGGCTGTCTCACATAGACTTCTTCCTCAATAAAACCATTGAGAAAGGCACTCTTGACATCCATTTGGTAAAGCTTGAAACCCTTAGAAGCTGCAAAAGCAAGTAGAATTCTAATGGCCTCAAGTCTAGCTACAGGGGCAAAGGTCTCCTCGAAATCTAGACCCTCAACCTAAGAGAAGCCCTGAGCTACCAGTCTAGCCTTGTTTCGAATGACTACCCCATCCTCACTCTGGTTGTTCTTGAACACCCACTTAGTTCCAATGCATTGTGACCTCGAGGGGGCTCAACAAGCGACCAGACCTTGTTTCTCTCGAAATTCTCTAGCTCCTCATGCATGGCATTGACCCAAGACTCATCAGAAAGTGCATGACAAACGTCCTTGGGCTCAAAGGAGGCAACAAAGGCAGAATGGAGACAGAAATGTGACATGCCAAATTTTGAGTGTGTGACCCGCTCAAAGAGATCTCCAATAATCTGCTCAGAAGGATGGTCTTTTTGGATATGTCTAGGAGGTCTAGGATGAGATGAAGAAGTGGCCTCTACCTCATTAGCTGATGAGGTAGGAACAGAGCCACTAGCTCCGAAGGAAGCAGAAGGCATGGGCTGATCGCCTCGATGTGCGGTGGAAGAAGGCACCTCAAGGGGTGGATGAGGGACTGGATCGGGTAGACAACCCTCATCTCCATCGTCCTCATCATCCACAAAGATGGGCTCGGACTGCTCTAAAGAACCTGAGATATCAGGCCTAGTCCCCGGACTGGCCTCATCAAAGGTCACCTCACAGGTCTCTACCATCTTACTAGACTTGCAGTTCCAAACCCGATACGCCCGCGAAGAAGTCGAGTAACCTAGAAAGATACCATCACAAGAACGTGACTCGAACTTGTCTAGGTTCCCGGACTTCAGAATAAAACACTTGCAACCAAACACGCGAAAATGAGAGACACTGGGCTTTCGCCCGTATCTCAGCTCATAAGAAGTGCGATGCAAGTGTGCCCGAAGAAAAACTCTGTTCGAAACATGGCACGCGGTCGCAATAGCCTCAGCCCAAAACTTCCTCGGTGTAGAGTACTCATCAAGCATCGTCCTGGCCATCTCGACCAAGGTACGGTTCTTCCTCTCCACGACGCCATTCTGCTGTGGGACGTGCGGAGAAGAGAACTGGTGCTCTACACCTGTCTCATCACAAAACCTCTCAAAGTAGGAATTCTTAAACTCCGTGCCATTGTCACTGCGGATCGCTCGTAAGGAACCCGGGAGCTCAACAGAAAGCCTACTGAATAGACCTCAAAAATGTGTAAACGTCTCATCCTTCGAGGCTAAGAAAAACACCCAAGAAAACCTCGAGAAGTCATCGACCACAACAAGGACATACCACTTCCCTCCTGCTGACTGCACTCGAGCTGGTCCAACTGTGTCCATATAGAGCAGCTGTCCCGGTGCATCGGTCATAGTCACTGTGACTGGAGGATGAGAAGCGGCAACCATCTTGCCGTGCCGGCATGGAGCACAAACAATATCTTTGACCATCTTGAGTTTCGGCAAACCACGAATGAGATCATGGCCGCTAACTCGGGTCAAATGGTCAAATCCAATATGACTAAGTCTCCTATGCCAGAAGGTGAGATCGCGGGACTCAGAAGCAACTAAACACTTAAGAGGATCACCAGAAGACTCAGAAAAAATAGCACGAAAGATCCTCCCATAACGAGAAATCCCGCAAACCAGACTACCCGAAGAATCAAGAATTTTGCAATTGTTTTTCTTAAAGCTCACCTCATAACCGTCATCGGTAAGCTGAGAGACTGAAAGTAAATTATATCGCAGCTTACTAACCAAGGCAACATCTCTCAAAAGAAATGAATCATTAACGCGCACAGTATCTTTGGCGATGACGCGCCCAGACGAAGCGTCTCCGAAGGTGATCGTCTCATCACCTGGAGCGCGGGCTAGGGAAGAGAACCAATGTGAGTCTCCGGTCATATGACGAGAACAACTGGAGTCTACGAGCCAAACCTCTCCCTTCCCAGCCCGGCGAACCTGAGTCAACGAGAGAGTAAAGTCTCAGTACTGGGGTAAATAAAGAGTGATTTTGGCACCCAATACTGAGTAACACGGCGAGTAGAAGAAGTAGCCACACACGACTGACCTTTAGCTACCCTACGCTCTCTGTCACTCAACAAGCCAGAAGGTCTGTGTGCAGACCCAAAGCTATTGTTGGGCTTGACTGCTATAGAGGAGCGAGTCAAGACACCAGCAACATGCTGATCACGCCGCGGGTAGCTATCTCGACGGGGGAAACGAGATCTACCCTTAGGACAGCGGAAGTCACGACCGAAGGGAGCATGAGGACGAAAACCTAAAAACTTGGAAAAACCAAGTCCTCGATGCTGCCCAAAACCATCACCAGAAGCAAACCTATACCTCGTGTTGGTCTTAGATGCACTCAAGGTCTGGGGCTGACCCTGAATACCCCTAATAGCCTCCACGGTCTCTACGCGCGATCTTGGTGCGCCTGAAGCATCGATCGATCAGATGTCCATCCTTCTGACAGAAGGTGCAATGATACTTCACCTTCTGAGAGGTAGAAGTAGCATGATGAGACTTCGCCTTCTGAGAGGCCGAAGCTGCAGGTGGAATCACCTTACTGTCATAAATCCCTTGGACAAAGCCCGCAGACTTAAATTGGACTTTCTCAGTCCTGGGCTCAGTCTCGATCACACCTGGTGCTATGGGTCTGAGCACGGCAGGTGGATGCTTCCTCATGTCCTCATAGAAATCATATCCTAGACCCTAATTAAATCTGCAAATCTTGGATTGGTCTAGAATAAGATTAGGCTTCTTCTTGCCGCCTACAAATCTCTCGAGAGTGTTCATAAGATACCGACACTCCCAAAAGAGAGAGGTGCAAGAAGAGTAGGGGGAAGAAGGAGTAGCAGAAGGTAAGGGAGTAGAGGAGGAAGAACCAACAGGAGAGGAACGAATGGCTTGTGCACGCACAGCCGACTCAGAATGGACAGTCCTACTACTAGCAGATTGGTTCACGTCACTAGGCGTCTCTACCTTACCCTTGGGATTCTCCTTCCCCACCTCAGCAATCACATCACAATGAGTTGATGGCTTCTCTAATAAATCCTTAGTTAGCTTCACACATTGTTCATTCAAAGCAACGAGTTCAAGTTTTACATGATCCTTAGTCGCAAACTGAGCCATTTTGTCATTAGTGTCAATCATTTCTTGAAACTGTTTTGAGACAGATTCAAGTTCAGCAGTTAACTTGGGACAGTTCAAACATGAAGTAATGGGCTCAAGCAAAGAAGCACGCAACTCAGCAATTTTGTGATCTGCCCGTTTTAGGTTCATTTTCAGATTATTGCAATTTTCACAAGTCTCGGGCAGATCTAAAAGCATGGTATAAAGACCTCTAAAAGCATTGTCCTAATCCTCACATGAGGTGCAAGCAATAGTCTCAACAGTAGTAGATGAAATAGAAGCAACCCTACTCATCTCTAGTTCAGCTAAGAGACTAAGATTCTCCACCTTAACAATGTCAAGCTCGGAGGACAAACTATCATGCGAGGTCCTTAATTTCTCTATGTCACCCAACAGAGTACAGCATGTATCACAATCATCACGGGAGGGAGCAGATCTAAGTGAAGTAAGCTCCCGTGATAATCTATCTACTTCCTTCTCCAACTCGCTAACCCTAGCTCTAGCATGAAATCCACCTAACTTAAGAAAAGCATGATTGAGCTGGTCGTAGGTGGGGGATACCTCGTCGGAGTCGGAGTACAGCTCGCTGTCGCTCAGTTCGCCCTCAAGGGCCATGAAGCACAAACTGAAGAAGTCGTCGCCGCCATTGGGTTCTTGGTCACCCGTCTCATCGTCGTCACTCCATCCCTCCACTTCACTGAGGTCGAGGTCGTCGAAGGCGGTGAGGACGTGGTGGAAGAGCTTCTTGGCCTTCCCAAAGTCGCGGAACTTCTTCTTGCCTTGTGTAGGAGCTGAGGGCTTCTTGTTGCGGTTCTTGTCGATGTAGT
The DNA here is from genome assembly GCA_017311315.1 of Dendrocalamus latiflorus. Lineage (NCBI taxonomy): Eukaryota > Viridiplantae > Streptophyta > Magnoliopsida > Poales > Poaceae > Dendrocalamus > Dendrocalamus latiflorus. Next base: position 3,173,977 of record CM029633.1, on the reverse strand, counting down.
CGTTCTTGCCCGAACCACCGTAGTCACCTTTGCCCTTCCCCAGCTTGGGGCAGTTTTCTCGAATGTGGTTGGGGCCACCACACTCGAAGCAAATCACGGGTCCTCCTCTCTTTCCATCCCTCCTCTTGTAAGCATGGGAAAATCTCCGAGCTAGGAGGGCTAACTGCTCATCCGCAAGCTGCTCTAACTGATCATCAGTTATGTCACAGAGAGCAGCAAGGGAGAAACCACAAAGAGAATCAGAAGAAGAACCGGAAGCCAAACTGGGATCAGTGACTAGGGCCATCGACTGTGACTTCGACTTGCGAGAGACAATGTCAATCTCGTGAGTCTTGAGGCGCGAGTACAGCGCATCAAGAGTCAAAGTTGAGAGGTCCGTGGTGTCCTTGATGGTAGTCACTTTCATCTCCCACACACGCAGGTCCAAAGCAGCGAGCATTTGACGAGCGTTATCCGAGTCGGGGAATGTGAAACCGACCGCTCGGAGGTTGCTCAGAATCTTATGAAAACGCGCAAAGCACTCATCGAGGGACTCACCAGCGAGCATTTCAAACTTGTTGTAATCTCGCTTGAATTGGTCCTGTCGGACTGTCTTGATTTGGGTGGTGCCCTCATGGTAAGCACTAAGGGTCTCCCAAATGTCGAAAGCCGACATGAGATGCGAAATGCGGTCAAACTCGCTACGACTCAAACCTTGAATGATTATGTTCCTTGCCTTTGCATTCACCCCAACATCGAGCATATTCGCCACATTGATGTTCTCATCGGCAGGAACCAGATAGCGGACCTTGACCTTCCTCCAGATAGCATATCCTTGAGTCTGGATGTCTGTCTCCATCCGGCTTTTCCAGAAAGGAAAATCAATGCCATCAAAGATCGGAGGCTTGGTCGAGTACTTGTTTGTCGCCATGGTTCTAGAGACCGGTTAAGATCTATGGAAAAGAGCTAACCAGCTCTGATACCAATTGTTGAATTGGAAACGGCGACAAAGGGGGGGTGAATAGAGCTCTTTAAAAATATACCCCGAGAAACCACACGATTTTTTGACTCTCCGATAGCTATGTAAGCTATGAAGAAGTAAGTGCAAGCTAACCGGAAATCGCAGCGAAGAACACAAGATAGAGGTGCTGCTCAAGAATTTCAGATTTAGAAAATAGCTATGCAAAGAAACAGCTCTCTTTTCCTGGCTGAAAAAGGAAGGCTAAATGAGAACAAAAAGATCAAACTCCCACTTGAAATGATTGCCTGACTTAGCTAAAAATCATATCTGCAAAGCTTGAAAAGGATTACTAGTTCTGTGGCAACATATTACTGCTAACAACTTGCCAAAAGCAGAAAAACCAAACCATTCGGCTGCTGCTACTAGTTGTAAGAAGCTGAAAGAAAGTGCTGCAGTAAACTGTAAAAGCATACCAAAACTGAAAGGAACAACTGGCAAAAGATAGAGCTGCAGTTTAGACAGCTACTGCAGCCATCCGAGAGACAAACACTGACTTGAGCACATGCTGAAAATTCTTGAAAACTACTAGAGAACATCCTCTCTATTTATAGCCTCCCACTAATGGGTTTGCAACACGCTTTGCCCATTAAGCCACCAACTACCCTAGTGCTTTACCCACAATCCACTTCCTTTAGTGCAGCTTGCGTATTCACCAAAACGCCCTTCGTGCACCTTGCAGGAAGCTTCCTCATTCCTTGCCCTCCAAGCCACGCAGCCACCACGAGTCCTTGCCGTCTTCGGCACACCCCGACCGCTCCGACCTCAGCACCACCTGCGCCTAGTCCGGTCATCCCGTGCATCGCCACGACTCCACCTCGATGTCCTGCAGCCATCACAGACAAGAAACAAATCACATAGCACCGCTCGAAATATTGTAACCATACAATAATATCAGAAGAAATAATCAAAGCTCGAACCGATCGAAACGAAAAATAAACGACTTAATGTAACATCCTCATTTTCAGAGCCTTTTGAAGCTTTTAAAATAAAAATCACCATTTTGATTTTTCTGGAATTAATCAAAGCTTAATTGGAATTTTCATTAATTAAAAAGATTTAATATGATTAAATTAAACATTAACATTTGCCAAAAGTATTTTAATTGTGCTCCTTGTGTCACAAGGAATTTTTCTGTATTTTTTGGATTTTTCAGAGTTTGTTTGAGCTCAATTTTAAATTTCCAAAAAAAAAGAGAGAGGAGAGAACTTTCAATCCGGACCTTATTTCAATGTCCTCCCAAAAGGAAAGTTGTGCCAAATCACGCAAGGAATCCATCCCAATTGACTTTTTTCCATTTCGTTCATCCATTTGCCTTTTATCTCTGATTTTCTGAAACGGACTCTAAACCGAAATCCGCGAATTGAAGCCGGTTTCTACCTCTCCCAAGCCTATAAATACGACCCCTTGACCCCTCTAAACCCATCCCAAGCCGTGGCAATGCTCCGCAAAGGTCAGGACGCCGTCGGCATCGAGGCCCTTCGGTTCCGAATTTGCTCGTCGCGTCTCGAGGTATTCGGTGAGTTTTTCTGTGATCCTTTCGCGTCACATTGTGCCATCATATGCCATCTACCTTCTTGCCATGTTAATTTGGTTTTGGTGCAGCCAATCTCCCGGAATCGAGTTTTCCCCAATCTAGGTCAAGAGCGCTACCCGACGTCGATTCGTCGCCTCCGGTAAGCTTTAGCCCTTGCCGTAATTTTTCTTAGACTTGCCTCGTTGCGTTCTACACCGTGCTCACTTCCTTTTCCCCGAAAAACCTCCACAAATTTTTGCCTTCGAACCTCGCTATGGCCGTCAATGGCATCTCATGTCCCTATCTATCCGGTGGTGTTTTCCCCAATCCATTCGCGTCACATTGTGCCAAACCATCCCAGATAGCTACCCTCCAAATGGTTTTAGATTTTGTTCACCGAGCACCAAGATATCAAGATTTTACTTTTTCCTTACCGACGTCGTTCAAACGTCGTTTGCGTTGTCTTCGGTGGGTTTCTGTCTGAGCTAACAATTTTCCTAGCTTTGCCAAGCTGCGTTCTAGCCTGTGCTCACCCTACTTCTCCATGTTTTATGCCCGGATTTTATTCCTCTCTCCTAACCATGTCGTTGTAGCCGCTCGTGCCGTCATCGTTCTCCGTTTGGCGTGCCGTCGCTTCCTATGTGTGCCTTGGGTCCCTACCAACTCATTTTGCTAGTTAGATTCACCACTCATGCCTCCTCTCGCCGACACTAGCCTTCTCTCCAAAAGTGCTGCTATCGGGTGAACAGTAACTTTTGCTATTTTCCAGCATTTTCTCGCCCAGCAAACTTTGGATCGCTCGTTCTCCTTCATCCGAACTTCGATTGACCCGATTCTTTTTCCTAAATTCATCTAAAATTGAGCTCTATTGTTTTTGTTCTGTTTTTGTAGTTTTTGGAGTTCATTTGAATTTTATTTGAATTTATTTTGTTTGTTTTGTCGTTTCGCGCATAGAACCCGACGTCGCCGAAGAGTTTGTCGAACCGCAGCAAGAGGGACCAACCAGTGCACAAGAAGGCAAGTCTCCTTTGATCATCTTGAACCTATGATTTTGAAATATTTTAATTATTTTAAATTATGTGCATTGCTATTTACATAAAAGATTTGTTCAAATCCTAAAGTATTAGTTACCCCAACTTTGTTATGCCCTCAGTTGAAATTGAATGCCATGTACCCTTGTCTCCTTAGGATTTCCTTTGGCTCTTTAATGAGATTATTTTATTCAGTTGTGAATAATAGAATGGTAGTATAATGCTTAGTCACGCTATTTAATACCTTTGAAATCTTGAAAATAGGAAATTATGATTTGTTGTAAAAACCTTGTGTTTATAAATCTAGTGGTGATTGGAGTTGCCACTGATCTTTTAAACTAAAATAAAATGTGGAAATTGGTTTAGATTAGGGTGGATGGTTGGTTTGGGTTGGTGCGGTAAGCACGAGATCTTGTAAAGTGTATGTTCCACACTAGTCAATTAAGGACCGACGCTTGTGTTTTTCCAGACTGAGCACTACCGTACAACCATAAGTCTATATGGGTACGACCTAGCTGATTAACTCATGATAGTCTAGTTTACGTGCTACCAGTGGAAAGTGGGTGCCAGGGATTTACTGGTTATTCACAGTGAGGGACAGGGATTTACTGTACTCATATGGCGCAAGAGGGGGCTTCGGATTGGGCAGATTTAACCCTTCTGCGGTGAAACCTCAGCGGGTGGTGTCTAGCTAGTCTAGAGTGAGGTAAAGGCTTTGTGATAATTTATCTGTGTCTCATGCCAAAGGAAGCGTGGTGACTGTTAAGATAATTTGTCTCTTAGGGGTAAAGTTGTACAACCTCTGCAGAGTGTCAAACTATTCGAATAGCCATGCCCACGGTCAAGGGCGGGCAAGGAATGCATTCACATGGTAGATTTTTGGTTTTGGTTTTAAAATCAAAGTTTTTGTATTCCGAGAGTGGAGGGAACTCTTCGAAGGGTATCCTGGCAGTTGGAGCCAGAGAGGGTGGATGGAACCCGCAGTTTTAAACTTGATCAATTGTAATTGGTTAGCTAGTGTTGGTAGATGGAACCTTCACTATAAAGTTAATGATAGTGCTGTTAAAACATTTACTTTATTAAATTGATGCCTTTGAAAATAATTAGTAGTAATTGAAATTAAAACATTGCTTTGTGCAAAAGAACCATATAGCCCTCCTTTGTCAAGCCTTGCATCTATTGCATTTTCCCAAGACTTGCGGAGTACTTTATGTACTCACATGCTGCACTCAAAAATAATATTCAGAGGAATACGAAGCTCAAGAAGGTGACTACGACTACTTTGCTTGTGGATTCGACGAAGGATTCCCGGAGTACTAGGTCGCGCTTCCCCAGTCAATTGCCTGTGGCGTATTGATGGGTCTTCATTGAGTTTATCTTTTGCTTCCGCTTTATTTCATGTGTGCGAGGTCTTGAAACCTCAATTGTAATAATGAGACCTTTCGGTCAGTACTCTCACTTATTATAATAACGCGATGCTGGTGATGTATTCATTTCTGTTTAACTGTGTGCACTAGCTTTGATCTGGGACTAGTGCAGTAATACACAGAGGGTCCGGGTTCGGAAATCCGGGGTCCCGACAGAGATGGTATCAGAGCCAATTTGACTGTAGGACGTGGCCTAGTTGGAATGGTCAGTAATAGAAGAGTTTCAAAATTTTATTTTATAAAATAAAAATTTTAATAATGTGCTATCCTTATCTTTTCTTGTCTTTCTATCCTTACCTTCGTCATGGCATTCTTTCTTATCTATCTGCTTATTTCCTTTTTGGAATGGTAATTGTACCCTTTTCCTTTGTAATTTCTATAGACGGCTTAGTGAGGTTGCGTATGAGAAGCACCTGGAGAAGCGCGTCATCATGAAGGAGCGAGGACTAGTTCTTTAGTTGTAGTACCCAAGTAAAGTCCTATGATTTTAGAACACTTATATATTACTTGCTTGTGTGTTAGGCGGACTGTACCAAGTCTTTGTATACTTGTAGTACAGTTATCCCTAAAAACTATTTTGATTTCAAGCTAAGTTTCTTCTAAGTCGTTGTTTGCTTCTCTTTTGTGTGTTTGTTTATGACCATTGCACGGCCGAGGACCCTCTCTGTTTTCCTCTGCCGTGCCACTGACTCTTCCACCTTTACAACCACCATCACTTCCCAAGCTTTGTCAAAACCTCTATGTCTTGTTCCAGAGCTCACCTATGGCCCTCTGTCACTGCCTCGCCGCTATCAAGCTTTGAAGTGTGCTCGGCCATGGTGCCCAACTCCCCTCTCTGTTTTCTCTCTATCCTATGGGCCTCATAACTAGGGAGTAGATTAGTGCTAATGATGACAACTAGGATTATATTAACTTAATTACACATGTGGGCCCAGCTGGTTTAAGTTTTAGGATTTATATTTACACTAGTTTTTATGTGTTGTGCCGCTGACATGTGGACTGCATTTGCCAGTCCTTTATGCAAAATAATAAAACCCTGACCAGTAGGACCCACCTATCAGTCTCACTGAGAGAAAAACCTAGTTTTGCAATAGAAAGAAAAACAGAAATGAAAATGAAAATCATGCATAGTACTTTCCCTCTCTTTTCTAGGATTTTCTCTTCCAGCAAAACTTCAAATGCTCATAACTTTGGCATATAAACTCCAATTGAGTAACACTTGTTTCTATTTTTTTTTACAAAATCATGAACTTTCATAATATACAAAAATATTTGAATTTTCACTCTATTTGAATTTATTTGTTGTCTATTTGTTTTTGGGCTTTTCTCATTAGATACCGATATGTCAAAAACTTTTGAAGTTTGTCCAGAAGAAGAAACAAGTGTTTAACAGCAAGGCAAGCAAACCCCCTTGATTATGTTTCTCCTATATTTTCAAATGCCATGTTATTTTTATTACAATTATTTTTGCATGCTTACCTTGAGTATATTATTATATTTATTCTTAGGAAATTAGTTATGTGCTATATTGCAATGAAATACTCCTCAGACTTTGATGTTACTAGCCATTGTCACCTTAGGAATATTTATCCTCTAGTTTAAGATATATTTTAGTGGAATTTAGTGCTTTTGTTATCAAATACTTAGCCATGCTCATTGCAAAATGTTATACAAATTGATAAGAATATGTCTAGAATAATTACGCAAACACTTGGAAAACTTTATGGCACATTTTCGACAAGGAGTACCTCTAAATTATTTTGATAGCAAAAAAATGATTTAGACTTGGACGAGCATTTTGTAGAGACCAAAAATTAGGTTTGTGGTAGTCTCGTTTGAGTCAATTTGAACTGAACTTTAGTGTCGTAGTCCAAAGCATTTCAGTTCAACCACATGACCCATAATGGGATAGACTTGGCTAAATAATTTATAATGTCGGTGATGACAAATTATTCCTACACAGGCATGACGTGGCTTCTGATTGGGCGGTGAAACCTCTGCGAGAGGAATTGGGTTAGGGTAGAACATTGTAAAGCCCTTGTGATAATCACTTAGTCACATGCCTACAGAAGCGTGTGTTGGCTGATATTAGAAGGTGATTATCTCATGTGGGTAAAGTTGTACATCCTTTTGCAAAGTGAGATCTCAATCTATTCGAATAGCCATGTTCTCGGACTTTGATATCACTTGGTGATACCATACATGGATATATTTTCTAATTTTCTAACACAGTTTGGGAAATGTATAGATGGTTGAAGTTCGAGCATGTGGAAAGTGGTTGAAGCTTACAAATGCTAACCGATCGAAGATAAAAGTATGGAGTGGTCGTAGTTTACGTGTGCAAAAGTGGTTGAAGTTTACGACTGCCGATAGTGGTTGAAGTTTACGACTGGTAAAGAGTTTACAACAGCTGAGCGATCGAGCAAGCGGTCGAGTGCTGAATGATCGAAATCATTACCGAGAACTAAGAGATTCCAAAATGCAGAGGCAGTCATTCACCCTCTTATGATCACAGTATTTGATCCTACAAGTGGTATCAGAGCGAGGTCGCTATGGCATCAGAGAGGTATGTGAATCATCCCCCCATGCTAGATGGTACTAATTTTGCTATTTGAGTGTCGTATGCAAGCTTACATTGAGGCGCAAGGATGTGATGTTTGGAAAAAAGTTTCTATACCTTATGATGTTCCTGCTATTGTTACAAATTTAAATAAAATAGATGTTGATTTAAATGCTCAAGCTCATAACTAGCTATTTCAATGGATTTCTCGTAAAAAATTTGATCTTATAGCTCATATTAATTCTGCTCACTTAATATGGAAAACGCTTTGTGATTATCATGAAGGAACCACTAAAATCAAGAAGGTGCATAAAAATCTTTATCAAAAAGAATATTTTGACTTTGCTATGAAGCTTGGTGAATCTATTGATGATCGTTTTGCTCGTTTTGAGAAAATCATGAGTGATTTGTGTGGTGTTAATGTTACTCTTACTGATGAAGGAAATACAACAAAAATTTTGAGATCTTTAGGTTATGAGTGGTTGATGGTTGTCACAACTATCAATCAAACTGTCTATCTAGATACTTTGCTATATAGGATTGATAAACCTTCATATTTACCACTTGTGACTAACCCCCGTGCAGGCTGTTTCGTTGAGTTCTTTGTCTTGTGTCCTTTTGTCTGCTTTGTCTTCTTTTTCAGAGGAACAGTTCAAACAGCTCACTGAAGATAACTTGGTGTTGATCTTCTCACGAGTATACGTAGCACTCAACATTACGAGGATCAGGAAGCGAGGTGGCGTGTTAGTTTCAATCAGGTGCTATGAGTGTGGTAAGCCCGGCCACTTTAAGATGGATTGTTCCAAGCTCAAGGGGAAGGTGATTGTTTGATAGAGTTTTTGTGCAAATATGCTAAGCCAAAGAAAATGCAGAGATATATGTTTGAGAAGAAAAAGACTCTGCTATTTGTAAGCTCTATGGCCCAGTTCAACTGGTCACTATGTATATCATATCCTCATATATCCCTAGAGATGTATGAATCAAAAGTTACATGGATTGTATCTACATCGATCACATTGTTTTGACCACGTTGGTCGATCACGATGTGTTGGCCACGTTGTTTCGACCATGATGTATCGACCACATTTTGTCGACCATGCTATGTCAACCACGTTATGACGACCACATTATGATGACCATGCAGTGACGACCACGTTGTTTTGACTAGACTTGACATACTACATTCAAGATGGTAAAGAACCTCCCTTGTTTGCTTCTCTTTTATCTAGCTAGCATGCCAATGGATGGTGGAAATAATGAGAATGTCGCCAAACACCTACAGCCGCTATCAGTGATGCCATCGATTAGATGCTTTGGAGCTCGCCATGATGTAGCCTGTGGCCTTGACGACGGGGCCGTCAAGATTATCATCTGCTTTCCAACTCACTGAGCTTGAAGCATGAAGACCCTCTACTCTTACATGTGGCACACGTCTCGGCGAAGCTGTGCAGTCGCGATGATTTTCCATGTACTAGAGTAGTCTCATTTGTTGCCGAGGATGCTGCATCTGCTATCGACATACTACTCGACTTGAGATCAAGGCAGGGCAATACAGGACTACACATGCATGAATCGATAGTCTATATAGGCCTGTACCTCCAATCTGATGATAGCTTCACAAGGTGAATCAATAGACACGTGATGTTGCCAATTACCATTGCAATTCAATGAGGATGGTTTGCCCTCATGATCTTGGCATTCTCCTGCTGAGTGCCTTCACCACATCGGAGTTGTCCTAGCCATATCCTACAGTACTCATCACGACGCTTACAACCACCTACCGTACTTGGGCATCGTCGACCACCTTTGATACTCAGTTGTCTCCGATCGCCCGTGTAACATCCCAAAATTTCGCTCTCTGAAAAATTTAATTTCAAATTAATTAATTTAAAGTATTTGAACTTTATTTGGTTTTATCTGAATTTTATTTCAAAATCTAAATCGAATTTAATCCTCAACCTCTTTACTCGGCCATCACGTGTCGCTCCCTGATTCAATCCATCCTCGCCCGGTTTAATCTCAGCCACCTGCCTTCACTTACCCCTTCGTCCTGATTTCTCTTTCGCCTCGTGGCATTCATCCGACTGTCCACTCCTTCCTCCTCTCTCTTCCCTCTCGCTGACAGCCCAACCCCGCCAGTCAGCTTATTCTTTCTTCTTGCCTTCTTCAACCTTCCACCGCCACCATTTCCCCGCTTTAAACCCCGCTTATCTCCCTCTTTACTCGTCTTTGCGTCGTCCTTAACTTTGGTGTAACCGATAACCGTTCGTCGCCTCCACCGAGTGAATCCACCGCCGAAGAGCCCTGCCGCCAACGCCCTCACTTCGCCACCCCTGCATCCTCGTCGCTGGCTACCATCGATAATTTCCGAGTGTCGTGCCAAGGTGCACTTAACTCCCCGTGCCTTTCCTCCCTCTCACGCAACCCTCGTCGACCCTAGCAGCGCCGCCATCCGCCGATGCCCTTAGCCCAGTACACCACCTCAGCAACCATGAGCCACACAAGCGCTACGCCAGCCAAGTGTGCCACCTCAGCTTTCTCTTTGGTCCATGAACCCAGTCCACAAAAGCCGGTCCCACCTGTCAGTGAATAAAACCCTTGTTCTGTTAAAAAAATAATTCGACCAGAAAATCAAAATCTTTGCTGACGACACCCTGACATATAAATCTCTTTTTCCACAGAAAAATAATTCCTCTGAAAATCATTTCCCTTGATGACATCATAATATGGTTTTTCAGTTCAAAAATAATTCCAGAAAATCGGTTTATTCTTTTTTCCTCCTTTCAAACTTCCAAAAGTTCGTATTTCTTCATTTTAATTCCGTTTGAGCCCATTCAAATTTCTAAACTCATCAAAAATTCCAATCTATCTATTTCTATCCTCTTTTCAATTTTTTGGAATTTTTGAATTTATTTGATTTAAATTAAAGCTTAGAAAGTAAAAATATTTTAAATGGCTAAAATTTACCTCAAATAAATCCAAAATTATTTTATTTAGTCTTTTCGTTTTCCAAGGATTTTGGTAGAAATTTCTTGAATTTTTGTCGAATTTATTTTTTTTTGGGAGAAAAATATATTATTTTATTTCCTGTTTTCTCTCTCCTCGCTTCATCTTCCTCACGAACGTGCGTTTCGTCCAGAGCATGGCCACCATGAACGCAACTTTGAAGCTCTCATATCTCTTGATTTTCTCAACGGTTTTTAGCAAAATAAATTGCATTCAACTCCTCTCATCAAACTCTTTCATTTCCCTACCGTTTTCCCCTCATTCATGAGCCGTTTCGCGAGAAATTAACCCATGCCATTGATGGACATGGTCTCTTGATCTCCCATCTCGGACCTCCCCCGCCCCTATAAAAGGGAGCACCGTGAGCCCCTCCTCATCCTCACTCAACCCCGAAAATATCAAGTCCCCACTCCTCTTCTCTTGGGTGCAATTAGAGTTTTTCTTTTGTGTTCCGAGCGGCGTTCTTCGGCTTATTGCGCCTCATCCGGTGGAGCCCCGCCACTTTTGAGCACATCCCCGGATTCGCCTCATCGCGTTCTACGCGGTGCTCATCTCGCCTTCGCCGGAACTTCGCCGGAGCACTGTCGCCACCGTGGGCATAGTGCGTCGTCGTTCCTCGTGTCGCCACCGGCCGTCTGTGCATGCCCGACCAAAACCAAGGTGAGCATCACGTTCCCCATGCTCTACTCTTCGTTTTGCCGCAAGTCTTGCATGTTAATTCCTCTCCGTTTGCCCGGAATGTCGATGTCAGCCTGTCGGCTACATAAAAGCTTGTCCACCGCGTTTCACTAGTCCGTTGGCCGAGCCGTCTGTACCGTTGAGTTGGCCTCGACGCGTTCTACGTCGTGCTCTCTTCCATTTGTCCAAAACTCTTTCCTAAATTTTTGACCCCGACACCGTGCCATGGCCGCAAATGGCACTTCGCATCCCTGCCTGTCCAAGAATGCTTTCAACAATCCGTTCGCATCAAAACGTTCCAAACTATCCCAGGTTGCTACGTTTCAGACGGTTTTGGATTCGCTCTACCGAGCACGAAGATATTGAGTTTTTCGTGTTTCGGTACCGTCGTTGTTCAAACGACGATTGTGTCGCCTCCGGTGAGTTTTCGGCTTAACCGATATTTTTCCTAGCTTCGCCTCGCCGCGTTCTAGGCCGTGCTCACCTTACTTCTCCTTCTTTCTTTCCCGAAAATTATTCTTCTCTCCACACCTTATGTCGTTGTCGTCGTACACGTCGTCATCGTGCTCCGTTTGACGTGTCGTCACTTCCTACATGTGCCTCGGGTCCTTAGCAACCCATTTTGCTAGTTAGATTCACCTCTCATGCCTCCTCTCGTCAGCGCTAGCCTTCTCGCCAAAAGTACTGTTCTCGGATGAACTGTGAATTTCCAGCACTTTCTCGCCCCGGCAAACTTTAGATCGCTCGTTCTCCTTCGTCCGAACTCCGATCAACCCGATTCTTTTTCCTAAATTCATGTAAAATTGAGCTCTATCTTTTGGTTCTAGTTTTGCAGTTTTTGGAGTTCATTTGAATTTTATTTGAATTTGTTTTGGTTGTTTTGTTGTTTCGCGCGTAGAAACCGACGTCACCGAGGAATTCGTCGAGTCGCAGCAAGAAGACCCAAATAGCGCTCAAGAAGGCAAGTCTCCTTTGACCATCTTGCTCCTATGTTTTGAAAATGGTTTTGTAGTTATTTTAAATTATTGCATGGCTATGTTATATAAAGTGATAATTTAAATTTAGAAAATTTAGTTAAATGCCAACCTTGTTATGCCTTCCTTTGGAAATTGTTTACCATGTACCATTGTCAACTTAGGATGATTTTTGGCTCAATAATGAGTTATTATTATTCTTGTTAAATTTAGAATACTAGCAAATGCTTAGTTTAGCTGATAAATGTAAAAATGCTCATTTGAGAAAATGGACAATGAATGTTTTGGATTTCATGATTTGTTTGAAAAGTGGTAATGGATGTTACCACTGTAATTTCAAAATAAAAATGAAGTTGAAAGTAAAAATTGACGAGGGTGGATGGAAGGCTTGGCTGGTGCGGTTTAGCACGAGAATTTTTGGGTTTGTGAATGAGCCACCCTGGTCGTTTAAGGTCCGACGCTTGTGTTTGTCCAAACTGAGCAAAACAGTGCAACCACAAGTCTATATGGGTACGACCTAGCTAACTAACCTATAAAGGTGTAGTTTAGATATCACCAGTGGTGTATTGAGTGCCAGGGTGTACTGGTTACTCATAGTGAGGGATAGGGTTTACTGTACTCATACGGCGCAAGAGGGGGCTCCGACTCGTGGATTCGAGTTGTGGTGAAACCTTAGCGGGTGGTATCTAGCTATACTGGAGTAGGTGAAAGGCTTTGTGATATTTTATCTGGGTCTCATGCCAAAGGAAGCATGTTGACTATTAAGATAATTTATCTCTTGTGGGTAAAGTGTACAAACTCTGCAGAGTAAAAACTATTCGAGTAGCCGTGCCCACGGTCAAGGGCGGGCAAGGAATGCATTCACATGGTAGAAGTTTGATTTTGATTTCAAAATAAAATGGTTTATCAAATTTGAGAGTGGTATAACGCTCGTGATTTAAATCTGGTGGTGTAACCAGATCAGGTGGTTTAACCTGAGTTTTGAAAGTTGGCAGATAGCCTGAGATTTTAGTGTTGGTGGTTTAACCTTCACTAAGTTATTTATCTAATTTCATTTATGAAAAACAAAGATGTTTATCAAATGGCCTTTGAAGCAATTATGTAGATTTGAAATAAAATGCTGATTTTTACAAAAGAACCATATAGCCTTCCTTTGTGAAGCCTTGCATCTATGCATCTTTCCCAAGACTTGCGGAGTACATTCATGTACTCACGTGCTACATTTCAAATTAACTCTCAGAGGAGATCGAAGCTCAAGAGGTGGACTACGACTACTTCGTGGATGGATTCGTCGAAGGCTTTCCAGAGAACTAGGTTGCGTTTCCCCAGTCAATTGCCTGTGGCGTATTGATGGGTCTTGCTTTAGTTTCTTTTTGCTTCCGCTGTAATTTTCTGTTTGGTGTGAGGTCTTAAAACCTCATTTGTAATAAAGACTTCGAGGTCTGTAATCTCGATTATGATAATAAAGCGTTGTTGGCAATGTATCATCTTTTCTGTTTGAACTGTGTGTACTAGCGTTGATCTGGGACTAGTACTGTAATGCACAGGGAGTCCAGGAGTTTCTACTCCGGGGTCTCACAGAAGTGGTATCAGAGCCAATTTGACTGTAGGGCGTAACCTAGTTAGAATGGTCGTTATTAGAAAAGCTTCAAATTTTATTTTATAAAATAAAAATTTAATAATGTGCTTTTTCTCATCTTTTCTCTTCTTTCTATCCTTACCTTCTTCAGGATATTCTATCTTATCTATCTGTTTACTCACTTTTAAGAATGATAATTGTATCCACTTTCCTTTATAATTTCTATAGACGGGTTAGAGAGATCAAGTCTGAGAAGCAACCAGAGGACCGTGTCGTCATGAAGATTTGAAGAGTAGTTCTTTAGTTCATAATACCCAAGTAAAGTCATACGATTTTAGAACGCTTATATATATTGCTTGTTGGTGCTAGATGGACTGTACCAAATCTTTGTGTACTTGTAGTACAGCCATCTTTAAAAACTATTTTTGTTTTTGAGCTAAGTTTCTTCTGGTTGGAGTTTGCTTATCTCTTGTGTGTTTGTTTGGGATGTTATTTAGTTGTTCCCCGACCTCTTATCTAAGCTACTTCCCTCTTACCTTGTACTAACCCTAGTTACTGCTTCAGATGGTGTAAGTTCCAATTCTTCCATTGTAGTCCAAGCTTGGAAAATATTTGAGAACCAAGAATATATGGAAGATCACAACATTTACGGAAAGTACTCTTATTAGGAAAGTCATCCTAATCCTTAGATGTCAAGTTAGGTAATTTGGAGGATTGTTGCTAGTGTGATATATTTGGAGTTAGAATTGACAAGATTGGATAATATTTGGGTGATTCGAAAGTAATAAAGGTATATTTGTGGATACAAATTGATTATGAATAAATCTCAAGACTACAATATTTATGGATTGAATAGATTTTGGAAATAATCACATTATTGAACTTGGTGGAACTAATTAGATCATGAGAAGTATCCAAACTTGGTGCCTTGGATTTATTATCTTGGATTGAAAGGAGTAATTGGATGTAAAACAAGATTTTAGTTGAAGGATTTATTTGTGATCATTGGAGAATTAATAATAAGAATTTGATATAGTAAAGGTGGAAATTAAAAGATTGGATTATCATAAACAATTTATGACATCAATTTTGTCTGTTTTGGTTGAATCATGAAGAGCGGATAAATTTTGTGGAATTAATTGATTATCATAGTTTGGTGGACCTATTGATGATGAGTGGATACCAGTGCAATTCTGGAAGATAATACACTTAGATATCTGGTGGATTACTCTTGTCATTGCAAAGGGGATATTGATTTGAAACTCGTGGATTTATCAGATCGTTGAAAGATAACTGGATTTTAATTTATGAGATTGAATATATCATTTAAGGATGATCGAAGGCTTAAGTTTGGTGGATTTAAGTCAAATATGGAAGATAGATTGTTCGATAAGAATTAATTGTGGTACTCAGATTCACTCAAATTTGGTGGAACCAAAATGATGATTTTCGAGAAGTTGATTTTGGTGGATTAATCTTATCATCGAAAAGTGGGTTCTGATATGTTGATTTGAAATTTGTGGATTTATCATATCATTGTTAGATAATTGGATTTTAATTTATGAATTGACTAAATCATTTAATGATGTTCAAATGGTTAAGCTGGAGGATTTAAATTAATTATGGGAGATAGATTAGAACTAATTGAGATACTTCGATTCATTCAAATTTGGTGGAATGAAAATGATGATTATGAATAGACTGATGTTGGTGGATTACCAGATATTGAATTATTGATTGGTTGATCTCAAAATTGATTGATGATTACTAAAAGGTGGGATTTATTTTATGTTATCTGATGGGAGTTATGAATCTATTGGATTAGACAAGGATCATAAAGTATTGGTGGAAATCACAGATTACAACATCATTGGATTCTTATTAGAAGAACTCTATGGTTTGCCGTCAAATTCGAATAAGTATAGACAATAAAATTTTATGGGATTATTTGTGGAAACCAATGTGAGATCAACGAGGTGCATTGGTGGTATATGATTCTGCAATGAAGCACCTTTGAAAAGATGAAATAATTATGTCTTTTGTCGGATGAACACTAGAAGTTAAGCCCTTTTTATGGAATTTTGAATTAATCAATATGATAAGGGCAAATGAAGTTAGCACAGAGATTATAGGCGACTGGAGATGTATTTTCCAATTTGTAGTTGTCTTCCATATATCTCAATTAAAGGAATGCTTCAGAGTACCAAAAATAAAACAAGTCAAAATCAAAGAGCCAGCTGAACATCGAACAAGAGACAAGAATATCGAGCTCTACAAAGTATAGTGAAGTATCTATTCAGAATCAGAAGCAACTTGGGAGTGTGAAGATGACCGAAGAGCCGAGTTTCCCTCTCTTTTCTTTTTCCTACTCCGTCCGAATCTCGGGGACGAGATTCTTTCTAACGAGGGTAGGTTTGTAACATCCCAAAATTTCGCTCTCTGAAAAATTTAATTTCAAATTAATTAATTTAAAGTATTTGAACTTTATTTGGTTTTATCTGAA
Source organism: Dendrocalamus latiflorus (assembly GCA_017311315.1). Lineage (NCBI taxonomy): Eukaryota > Viridiplantae > Streptophyta > Magnoliopsida > Poales > Poaceae > Dendrocalamus > Dendrocalamus latiflorus. The sequence continues at coordinate 3,157,706 of CM029633.1, read as the reverse complement.
TTTTATTTCAAAATCTAAATCGAATTTAATCCTCAACCTCTTTACTCGGCCATCACGTGTCGCTCCCTGATTCAATCCATCCTCGCCCGGTTTAATCTCAGCCACCTGCCTTCAGTTACCCCTTCGTTTTAATCTGATGGCCCTGATTTCTCTTTCGCCTCGTGGCATTCATCCGACTGTCCACTCCTTCCTCCTCTCTCTTCCCTCTCGCTGACAGCCCAACCCCGCCAGTCAGCTTCTTCTTTCTTCTTGCCTTCTTCAACATTCCACCGCCACCATTTCCCCGCTTTAAACCCCGCTTATCTCCCTCTTTACTCGTCTTTGCGTCGTCCTTAACTTTGGTGTAACCGATAACCGTTCGTCGCCTCCACCGAGTGAATCCACCGCCGAAGAGCCCTGCCGCCAACGCCCTCACTTCGCCACCCCTGCATCCTCGTCGCTGGCTACCATCGATAATTTCCGAGTGTCGTGCCAAGGTGCACTTAACTCCCCGTGCCTTTCCTCCCTCTCACGCAACCCTCGTCGACCCTAGCAGCGCCGCCATCCGCCGATGCCCTTAGCCCAGTACACCACCTCAGCAACCATGAGCCACACAAGCGCTACGCCAGCCAAGTGTGCCACCTCAGCTTTCTCTTTGGTCCATGAACCCAGTCCACAAAAGCCGGTCCCACCTGTCAGTGAATAAAACCCTTGTTCTGTTAAAAAAATAATTCGACCAGAAAATCAAAATCTTTGCTGACGACACCCTGACATATAAATCTCTTTTTCCACAGAAAAATAATTCCTCTGAAAATCATTTCCCTTGATGACATCATAATATGGTTTTTCAGTTCAAAAATAATTCCAGAAAATCGGTTTATTCTTTTTTCCTCCTTTCAAACTTCCAAAAGTTCGTATTTCTTCATTTTAATTCCGTTTGAGCCCATTCAAATTTCTAAACTCATCAAAAATTCCAATCTATCTATTTCTATCCTCTTTTCAATTTTTTGAAATTTTTGAATTTATTTGATTTAAATTAAAGCTTAGAAAGTAAAAATATTTTAAATGGCTAAAATTTACCTCAAATAAATCCAAAATTATTTTATTTAGTCTTTTCGTTTTCCAAGGATTTTGGTAGAAATTTCTTGAATTTTTGTCGAATTTATTTTTTTTTGGGAGAAAAATATATTATTTTATTTCCTGTTTTCTCTCTCCTCGCTTCATCTTCCTCACGAACGTGCGTTTCGTCCAGAGCATGGCCACCATTGTGGGACCCGGAGTAGAAACTTCCGGACCCCCCTGTGCATTACAGTACTAGTCCCAGATCAAAGCTAGTACACACAGATAACCAGAAAAACGGTACATTGCCATCCACGATTTATTACAATAATAACTGAAGTTTTACATTGGTCATTGCCTTACAAAGGTTAACAGAACCTTAAAACGAAAATAAACACAGCGGAAGCAAAAAGTAAATTAGTCGACCCATCAATCTGCCACAGGCAATTGACTGGGGAAACGAGTCCTAAGCATCCGGGAAGAATCCACCGCATCCACACTCGGCACAGAAGTCGTACTCTCCGGCTTGAGCTTCTTCATCCTCTGCTATTATATTTATAGAGCAACACGTGAGTACAAAAATGTACTCCGCAAGTCTTGGGAAAGATGCATAGATGCAAGGCTTCACAAAGGAAGGCTATATGTTTCTTTTTGCAAAAATCAGCATTTTATTTTAAATCTACTTATTTACTTCAAAAGCCATTTGATAAACATCTTTGCTTTTCATAAATGAAATTAGATAAATAACTTAGTGAAGGTTAAACCACCAACACTAATATCTCAGGCTATCTGCCAATTTTCAAGAAAAACCTCAGGTTAAACTACCTGATCTGGTCACACCACCAGATTTAAATCACGAGAGTTACACCACTCCCGAGTTTGACAAACCATTTTATTTTGAAATCAAAATCAAACTTCTACCATGTGAATGCATTCCTTGCCCGCCCTTGACCGTGGGCACGGCTATTCGAATAGTTTATTACTCTGCAGAGTTTGTACACTTTACCCACAAGAGATAAATTATCTTAATAGTCAACATGCTTCCTTTGGCATGAGACCCAGATAAAATATCACAAAGCCTTTCACCTACTCCAGTATAGCTAGGTACCACCCGCTAAGGTTTCACCACAACTCGAATCCACGAGTCGGAGCCCCCTCTTGCGCCGTATGAGTACAGTAAACCCTGTCCCTCACTATGAGTAACCAGTACACCCTGGCACCCAATACACCACTGGTGATATCTAAACTACACCTTTATAGGTTAGGTAGCTAGGTCGTACCCATATAGACTTGTGGTTGCACTGTTTTGCTCAGTTTGGACAAACACAAGCGTCGGTCCTTAAACGACCAGGGTGGTTCATTCACAATTCCAAAAAAATTCTCGTGCTAACTGCACCAGCCAAACCTTCCATCCACCCTTGTCAACTTTTCCCTTTGAAATTCATTTTTACTTTTAAATTAACAGTGGTAACATCCATTACCACTTTTCAAACAAATCATTTAACAATGGTAACATCCATTACCAATGTTCAAACAAATCATTTAACAATACATTTAGCAAACAGGCCACTCATTTGAGCATTATTACATCGATTTGCTACGCTAAGCATTTGCTAGTATTTAAAAATTCAACAGATATAATACTAACTCATTATTGAGTCAAAGGGATATTCTAAGTTGACAATGGTACAAGGTAAACAATTCTCAATGGAAGGTATAACAAATTGGGTATTTAACTAAATTTTCTAAATCAAATTATCACTTGATACAACATAAGCATGCAATTATTTAAAATAACTGCCTAATCATTTTATAAATCATTTGAGCAAGTTGATCAAAGAAAACTTGCAAAACATAGGATCAAAATGATCAAAGGAGACTTGCCTTCCTGTGCTGAGTTGAAATTTTCTGGAGCTTGCTCTTGAAGTTCCTCGGACAAATCGGTCTCTACACGTAAATCAAGAAATCCAAATAAATAAAATAAAATAAGAATTCAAAAATTCAAACTAAATATACCAATTGAAAGATTAGAATTTTAGATGAATTTAGAAATTTGAATGGATCAATTTGGATTTAAAATGAGCAAGTTATGGCTGTTGGAAATTTGAAATCAGAGAAAATGGAAAAAGATAATTTCTGGAATTATCTTTTAACTGAAAATGAATTATGACGTCAGCATAGATTTTCTGGGAATTAATTTACTGAAGAAAATTACAATTATGACGTCAGCATAGAATTAAAAATAAATTACAGAGGCTGACATGTGGGGCCAGCCCACGGTGGACCAAGTCCACGGACAACTACAGTTGCTGACGTGGCAGACCGAGAGTGACACGTGGCATGCTGACGTGGCAGTGCTGACGTGGCATGGGACGAAGGGTTTCGGCTGACGTGGCGCTGACGTGGCAAACACGTGTCTGCCACGTGGCTTGACACGTCGGATAGGACTGACGTGGAGGCTGAGGTGGCGGAGCTGACGCGGCGGGTGCGCGGCTGTCGGCGGAGGTGGATCGGACGGCTGGGATTTCGAACGCGTGACTCGATCCCGAGCGTTGGCTCAGATCCAGATGAGCGGCGGTGATGAGGCGGCGGAGACGCGGGCGTCCGGTGGATGGATGCCGCGTGGCGCGACGCGGGCGACGGGGCCGAGGCGGTGCGGACGTGGACGGCCGAGATGAGGACGCGTAGGCGCATCTGAGCCATCGAGGAAATAACGGTGGAGATGGCGCGGTGCGAAGGCGGGAGTCCGGGCGATCGACGACGCGTGTCCAGGCGCGTCACACGAGGCGTCGCGGACGCGAGCGCGCGCGGGCGAGCGCGGACGCGGGCGGCGCGACCGAGGGAGCGGGCGTGCGGGAGCGTCTCCCTGGCGCGCGGACCGAGGGGCGGCGCAAAACGGAGGGCGCGGCGGAGGACTCACCGGCGGCGACCAAATCCCACGGCGGCGACGGTTTGAACGGCGACGACACACACGCGAGAGAGGAAGAGAGAGGGAGAGCGAAAAGGGAGTGAGAGGGGTGGCCGGGGTCGATTTTATACACGGCGGAGATGGTAACGCCCGCGCGAACCTCGCCGACGAGTTAAGACGGCGGTTTCCGGCGCACACGGCGGAGTGGGGCGTTAAATCGAGGGTAACGGCGGCGGTTGAATGCGCACTACAAGACGGCTCTCCGGGGTTCATGAATGGCGAGAAGTAACGGACGGGGACGAAGGGTCGGAGCTCGACAACGGCGCAGTAATGGCGGTGACGCCTGGAGGAAGAAACGGCCGTGGAGACGACGGCCTGACAGGTGGGGACCACTGGCAGTGACCTACGCAGACCGGCTGTCTCTGACGGGTGGGGCCCGCTTGTCAGCGCAAAACAAAAAGAAACTCAACCTCGCGCGCGGAGCGGGGCTCGAACGCGCGCCGAGGGAGCGGGGAGGGAAGAGAGCGGCGGTGTAAACCAGTCGGGCGGGGAGGCATTGCCTACCCAATAAGGGTAGTTAATCCCTTTAAGGATTAGCTGCAGGGAAGCCGGCGGATGTACGACACATGGCGCACGGAGAGGGAGAGGAGGCGGGATGGGCGCGGACAGCAGGGATAGAACCGGCGGCGGGGATGGACGGACGGATGGGCGCCACGTGGCGGCCGGGGAGGATTTAGAATTTAAATCTTTTACAGATTTCAGAAATCAATAGGAGGCTTTAAAATAGTCAGAAAAGTACCAAATAAATTCCAAAAATTGCAGAAAAATTCACATAATTCACTGATAAAGTTTTGAACATATGAAAAATATTTCCAACCTATTTTGATATTAAATTTTTATTTTTAAACAGAACTTTATATTCTGAAAAATCCAAATAAATTGAGATAATTGATTTAAAATTATTTCTTCCAAATAAAGCAAAACTTGGGATGTTACAAACCTACCCCCCTTAGAAGGAATCTCGACCCCGAGATTCGGAAGGACTGAAAAATAGATCAGGGAATTCTGCTCGAAGATCCTCTTCACGCTCCCAGGTTGCTTCCGATTCTGGATGATTATTCCACTGCACCTTGCAAAATTTGATAGTCTTGTTTCTTGTACAGCGCTCTGCCTCTTCTAAAATCTTGACAGGAAATTCTGAATACGTCAAGTCTTCTTTTAAATCCACCTCTTCTAAAGGTATTAACTCCTCTGGTACTCTTAAGCACTTCTTCAACTGTGATACATGAAATACATCATGTACATCTGACAACTGAGGAGGAAGCTCTAACTGATATGCAACTTCACCTCTTCTGGCTATAACTGGAAATGGTCCTATATATCTTGGAGCAAGCTTTCCACTGACCTTAAAACGTCGCATCCCTTTTAAAGGTGACACCTTCAAATACACATGATCCCCTGGTGCGAACTCCAACATTCTGCGACGATTATCTGCATAACTCTTTTGTCGGGTCTGTGCTACTTTCAATCGGTCTCGTATTAATCGAACTTGCTCTTCGGCTAGCTTCAAGACATCGGGTCCGAATACTTGACTTTCTCCAGTCTCTGACCAATATAATGGCGTTCTGCATTTCCTGCCATACAAGGCTTCAAACGGAGACATCTTCAGACTGGACTGATAACTGTTATTATAGGAAAACTCCGCGTAGGGTAAACTTTGATCCCAACTGGCTTTGTTGGCTAAAGCACACGCTCTTAGCATATCTTCCAATATCTGATTCACTCGTTCAGTCTGGCCATCTGTTTGAGGATGATAAGCAGTACTGAAATTTAAATTGGTGCCCAAAACTTCATGAAGTTTCTGCCAAAATCTTGAGGTAAACTGTGTTCCTCTATCCGATACGATCTTCTTTGGAACTCCATGCAGACATACAATTCTTGACATATAGAGCTCTGCCAATCTATCTCCTGAATAGGTAGTCTTTACAGGTATGAAATGTGCAACCTTTGTTAAGCGATCCACTATAACCCAAATTGAATCATACCCTGACTTGGTTCTTGGTAGTCCTGTTATGAAATCCATTCCGATTTCCTCCCATTTCCATTCAGGTATCTGCAGAGGTTGCAAAAGACCGGCAGGTCGTTGGTGCTCTGCTTTAACCCTTTGACATATATCACACAAAGCTACATATTCTGCAATTTCTCGTTTCATGCTGGTCCACCAATAACTTTCTCTTAGATCTTGATACATCTTTGTACTTCCGGGATGAATAGAATATCCTGATTCATGTGCTTCCTTTAGAATTAAATCTTTTATTTCCTTTCTCTCCGGTACTAAAATCCTTTTTCCAAACCAAAGAATTCCTTCTTCATCTTCTGAGAATCCAGGTGCTTTGCCTTTCTTCATGTTATCCTTTATTTCTTTAACATACTCATCTTCTTTTTGAGCTGCCTTGATCTGATCTTCTAAAGTGGGTTGGATCTTTAATGTAGACAGAATTCCTTCATTTATCACTCCCAAATTGAGACGCTGAAATTCTTCACGAAGAGTTGAATGACTGTCTTGAATCAACATATTGCTAACATGGATCTTCCGACTTAAAGCATCTGCCACTACATTGGCCTTTCCTGGATGATAGTGTATTCCCACATCATAATCCTTTATCAGTTCAAGCCATCTTCTTTGTCTCAGATTAAGATCGGGTTGAGTGAATATATACTTTAGACTTTTATGATCCGTATATATTTCACACCGATTACTAATTAGATAATGCCTCCACAACTTTAGAGCATGCACTACAGCAGCTAGCTCTAAATCATGAGTGGGGTAATTTTCTTCATGAGGTCTTAACTGCCTTGATGCATAAGCAACAACCTTTCCTTCTTGCATTAGTACACATCCAAGACCTTGTTTTGATGCGTCACAATAAACTTCAAAATCTTTTCTAATATCCGGTAACCGCAGAACTGGTGCTGAAGTTAACCTCTTCTTTAACTCTTGAAAACTTTCCTCACAGGATTTATTCCATTCAAATTTCTTCTCTTTCTTTAACAGCTGGGTTAAAGGTCTGGCAATCTTGGAAAAGCCTTCAATGAATCGACGATAGTAACCAGCTAATCCCAGAAAACTTCTGATCTCGGTTACTGTCTTGGGTGGAGTCCAATTTAATACATCCTTAACTTTTCCAGGATCTACAGATACTCCTTCTGCTGAAATTACGTGTCCCAAAAACTCAATTTCCTTTAACCAAAACGCACACTTGCTAAACTTGGCATATAACTGGTGTTCACGGAGTCTTTGCAACACTATCCTTAGATGATCCTCATGTTCTTTATCGCTTTTCGAATAGATAAGAATGTCATCTATAAAGACAACAACAAACTTATCTAAATAATCCATAAATACTTTATTCATTAAATTCATGAAGTATGCCGGGGCATTTGTCAGACCGAAAGACATCACCGTATACTCATATAGTCCATATCTTGTGGCGAAGGCTGTCTTTGGTATATCTTCTGGTCTAATCTTCAACTGGTGATATCCTGACCGAAGATCAATCTTGGAGAAGACGCTTGATCCTTTGAGTTGATCGAACAGATCGTCGATCCGGGGTAAGGGATACTTATTCTTTATAGTTACTTCATTTAAAGCTCTATAGTCCACGCACATACGCTGACTACCATCCTTCTTGTTTACCAAAAGTACTGGGGCTCCCCAAGGTGAAGAACTTGGTCTAATGAAACTTTTCTCTTGTAATTCTTGAATCTGCCTCTTGACTTCGGCTAAATCATCAGCTGACATCCGATAAGGTCTTTTTGATATTGGGGCTGTTCCAGGTACCAGATTTATAACAAATTCAATCTCTCGATCTGGTGGCAATCCTGGCAATTCCTCAGGGAAAACATCAGGGTATTCGCAAGCTACCGACACATCCTCCAACTTTTTCCCTTTTAAGTTGGTTAACATAATGTTCTTCTTTGTATGCATAACTGCCTCGTGTCTTATCTGAATTCCGTCAGAATTGGTAAGAGTAATGGCACGATTGGCACAATCTATATGTCCTTTATACTTGATCAACCAATCCATACCAAGTATTATATCTATGCCATCGGAGTCTATTATAATGAGGTTCGCTAGGAACTTTACTCCATTTATATTTATGGTTGCACTAGGGCTAACCAATTTAGTCCTCAATTCTTTTCCAGGAGATTGGACTATCATAAGGTTCTTTAGCATACAAATATTCCAATTATTTCTTTCAGCAAAAGCTTTTGTTACGAATGAATGTGTAGCTCCAGAATCAAATAATATAATTGCTGGTACTGAATTAACCAGGAACTTACCCAGAACTACGTCTGGTGCATCTTCCGCTGCTTCTGCGGTGACATGATTGATACGCCCTCTGTTGAATGGCTGTGGAGTCTGAGGGCTTCCACGTCCTTGACCGGTAGTTGGAGCTCTTGCTGGTGTAGGATCCAGGTTGAAACGGACCGGGGTTACCGCTTGACGCTTCTGTGGGCAACTGCTGGCATAGTGTCCCATATTTTTGCAATTGTAGCATTGCACTCCTGCAGCTACATTTCTATTCTGCTGTTGTTGGGCTGCATTTCCAGTTCTAGGAGTTTGAGGCAAAGGGCGAGGCGCAGAAATGGGTGTCCTTGAATGATTATGCACTGGAGGCCGGTTGTACTGTTGTTGAGTAGGGCGTTGACGGGAACTGCTAGCAGACTGTTGGGCTTGAAACTTCCTTTTCCTAGCATCAAAAAGCTGACGCTGGGCATCTTCTTGTACTAAAGCTTTGTTCACCAGATGTTGAAAGGTAGGGTAGTCATTGGAGACTAACTGAACTTTGAGGTTGGGGTCCATTCCTCCCATAAACCTCCAGATCCTTGCGGCATCAGTCGCCACATCTTCAGGTGCATATCTTGACAATTGGATAAATTTACTCAGATATGCGGAAACGCTAAGGTTTCCTTGTTGTAGCTGATGAAACTCCTTCCTCTTCATTTCCATAATACTCATAGGAATATGAGCAGTACGAAAGGCTTCCAAAAATTCTTCCCATGTAATATTCTGGGCATCTTGATGTGCGGCACAGTAGTTATCCCACCAATTAGCAGCAACTCCCTTGAGTTGGTGAGCGGCGTACAGAACCTTCTCATGTTCTGCACATTGAGCCAAATTGAGTTTTCTTTCTATTTCTTTAATCCAATCATCCGCCTCCAAAGGGTCAACAGATCCTGCAAAGGTCGGAGGTCGGGTTCTCATAAATTCCCCAAGTTTAGACTGTGGCTGTTGAACTGGTGCTTGCTGGGCTTGTTGGACTTGGTTTTGGGCCAAAGCTTGAAGTAGTTGCAACTGCATGGCCATCATCTGTTCCATATTGGGAGCTTGAGCTGGCGGAGGTGGAATTGGGGCTTCATTGTTGTTGGACGCTTGATTGTTGTTGATATTACTTCTGGTGTTCACCATCTGAAGCTCCATCAAGAAAAGTATAGGTAAGATGAAAGTAGCATAGATAAGATGGTAGGGCAATTTAACAACATCCCAAACAACTCACAAGATCAACACAACAGACAGAGAAAAACGCAACCTTTAAATTCAAATTAACTTTTGAAGAATGGCTGTACCACAGATGCACATAGGCTTGATACAGTCCACTTTATTACATCATAGTAATATAAAACGTTCTAATGCCGACAACTCAAAAGGTAAACTATAGGCTAGTATCTAATCATCCTCAACGATGATGCGCTCCTCTGGCTCCTCCTCGGGGTCCTCCTCTGAATCAGATAAGTGTCTCTGTCCACAACCATGGCAGTTGTTCGGCGAACGCGACCGTGATCGACTCTGACTGAAGTCGGAAAAACCGGAGCGAGATAGCTGGCGTCCTCGGCTAGATCCTCCAATATCGACGTCGGGTGGCGGACTGGAGCGTCGCACACTCTTCCTCGCAGTAAGCCTAGTGCGAGGTCCTGTAGATCTGACCGGAGCAGTAACAGGGGCCGGTGGAGTCGGTGTAGTGGTAGCAGCTCGAAGACGCTCTACCTCTGCCTCGGCAGCAGTCCTCGCCTGAACGGCGTCGGCGTGGGCAACCTCACTCTGCAGTAGCTGGGCTCGGAGAGTGTCGGAGTGGTCGTAGCTCGACGTAAGCAGCCTCCGAAGAAGTCCGATCTCCTGCTGAGCTCTGGCGTAAGTCGCTGAAGCTGCCAGGGTGTGCTGCACCTGGTGAGACAAGCGCGGGTCATCCACCACCAGCTGGAAAAGCTCTGGATGAGTCTGTCCTGCTCTCGTCGTCGGGAAGAAGCAAAAAGGTGACTGTCGTAGCTCCTCCTTGTGCCTCCTGCACAACTCCGAGATCGCCAACTGTGCTGCATCCTGGATCGCATCTGAGCAGAAGGTCCGTGGATACTCAATATGACGCTCAACTGGGTCAATCCTCCCGTCTGGAGCGTAAATGAACACCTCCATGCTCCAGGAGTCCGTGCTCATCACTCGCGTGTTCCGCCCTCTGAAGATAGGCTGTTGGGTGTACTTCAGATGCTGCATTAGCTGCCGTAGAAGAGTCGCAAAAGCTCCCTCGCTCTCGCCATGAGAATGATGATCCCACGGGGCTGATGACGATGAACCTGCCATCTACAAGTTTGGAAAGAGGAGAGATCAGTAAAGATTTTTAAATAGTGAAAAGGAGGACAGAAACAAGATACTAAGTAAAAGGAGAGTAGAAGCAAAGAAGCTTATATATTTTTAATATATTCTTTTTAAACATAAGTCCTTAAAACTTCCCAATACCTAGGGTTCGTCCTACAGTCAAGATGGCTCTGATACCACTTCTGTGGGACCCGGAGTAGAAACTTCCGGACCCCCCTGTGCATTACAGTACTAGTCCCAGATCAAAGCTAGTACACACAGATAACCAGAAAAACGGTACATTGCCATCCACGATTTATTACAATAATAACTGAAGTTTTACATTGGTCATTGCCTTACAAAGGTTAACAGAACCTTAAAACGAAAATAAACACAGCGGAAGCAAAAAGTAAATTAGTCGACCCATCAATCTGCCACAGGCAATTGACTGGGGAAACGAGTCCTAAGCATCCGGGAAGAATCCACCGCATCCACACTCGGCACAGAAGTCGTACTCTCCGGCTTGAGCTTCTTCATCCTCTGCTATTATATTTATAGAGCAACACGTGAGTACAAAAATGTACTCCGCAAGTCTTGGGAAAGATGCATAGATGCAAGGCTTCACAAAGGAAGGCTATATGTTTCTTTTTGCAAAAATCAGCATTTTATTTTAAATCTACTTATTTACTTCAAAAGCCATTTGATAAACATCTTTGCTTTTCATAAATGAAATTAGATAAATAACTTAGTGAAGGTTAAACCACCAACACTAATATCTCAGGCTATCTGCCAATTTTCAAGAAAAACCTCAGGTTAAACTACCTGATCTGGTCACACCACCAGATTTAAATCACGAGAGTTACACCACTCCCGAGTTTGACAAACCATTTTATTTTGAAATCAAAATCAAACTTCTACCATGTGAATGCATTCCTTGCCCGCCCTTGACCGTGGGCACGGCTATTCGAATAGTTTATTACTCTGCAGAGTTTGTACACTTTACCCACAAGAGATAAATTATCTTAATAGTCAACATGCTTCCTTTGGCATGAGACCCAGATAAAATATCACAAAGCCTTTCACCTACTCCAGTATAGCTAGGTACCACCCGCTAAGGTTTCACCACAACTCGAATCCACGAGTCGGAGCCCCCTCTTGCGCCGTATGAGTACAGTAAACCCTGTCCCTCACTATGAGTAACCAGTACACCCTGGCACCCAATACACCACTGGTGATATCTAAACTACACCTTTATAGGTTAGGTAGCTAGGTCGTACCCATATAGACTTGTGGTTGCACTGTTTTGCTCAGTTTGGACAAACACAAGCGTCGGTCCTTAAACGACCAGGGTGGTTCATTCACAATTCCAAAAAAATTCTCGTGCTAACTGCACCAGCCAAACCTTCCATCCACCCTTGTCAACTTTTCCCTTTGAAATTCATTTTTACTTTTAAATTAACAGTGGTAACATCCATTACCACTTTTCAAACAAATCATTTAACAATGGTAACATCCATTACCAATGTTCAAACAAATCATTTAACAATACATTTAGCAAACAGGCCACTCATTTGAGCATTATTACATCGATTTGCTACGCTAAGCATTTGCTAGTATTTAAAAATTCAACAGATATAATACTAACTCATTATTGAGTCAAAGGGATATTCTAAGTTGACAATGGTACAAGGTAAACAATTCTCAATGGAAGGTATAACAAATTGGGTATTTAACTAAATTTTCTAAATCAAATTATCACTTGATACAACATAAGCATGCAATTATTTAAAATAACTGCCTAATCATTTTATAAATCATTTGAGCAAGTTGATCAAAGAAAACTTGCAAAACATAGGATCAAAATGATCAAAGGAGACTTGCCTTCCTGTGCTGAGTTGAAATTTTCTGGAGCTTGCTCTTGAAGTTCCTCGGACAAATCGGTCTCTACACGTAAATCAAGAAATCCAAATAAATAAAATAAAATAAGAATTCAAAAATTCAAACTAAATATACCAATTGAAAGATTAGAATTTTAGATGAATTTAGAAATTTGAATGGATCAATTTGGATTTAAAATGAGCAAGTTATGGCTGTTGGAAATTTGAAATCAGAGAAAATGGAAAAAGATAATTTCTGGAATTATCTTTTAACTGAAAATGAATTATGACGTCAGCATAGATTTTCTGGGAATTAATTTACTGAAGAAAATTACAATTATGACGTCAGCATAGAATTAAAAATAAATTACAGAGGCTGACATGTGGGGCCAGCCCACGGTGGACCAAGTCCACGGACAACTACAGTTGCTGACGTGGCAGACCGAGAGTGACACGTGGCATGCTGACGTGGCAGTGCTGACGTGGCATGGGACGAAGGGTTTCGGCTGACGTGGCGCTGACGTGGCAAACACGTGTCTGCCACGTGGCTTGACACGTCGGATAGGACTGACGTGGAGGCTGAGGTGGCGGAGCTGACGCGGCGGGTGCGCGGCTGTCGGCGGAGGTGGATCGGACGGCTGGGATTTCGAACGCGTGACTCGATCCCGAGCGTTGGCTCAGATCCAGATGAGCGGCGGTGATGAGGCGGCGGAGACGCGGGCGTCCGGTGGATGGATGCCGCGTGGCGCGACGCGGGCGACGGGGCCGAGGCGGTGCGGACGTGGACGGCCGAGATGAGGACGCGTAGGCGCATCTGAGCCATCGAGGAAATAACGGTGGAGATGGCGCGGTGCGAAGGCGGGAGTCCGGGCGATCGACGACGCGTGTCCAGGCGCGTCACACGAGGCGTCGCGGACGCGAGCGCGCGCGGGCGAGCGCGGACGCGGGCGGCGCGACCGAGGGAGCGGGCGTGCGGGAGCGTCTCCCTGGCGCGCGGACCGAGGGGCGGCGCAAAACGGAGGGCGCGGCGGAGGACTCACCGGCGGCGACCAAATCCCACGGCGGCGACGGTTTGAACGGCGACGACACACACGCGAGAGAGGAAGAGAGAGGGAGAGCGAAAAGGGAGTGAGAGGGGTGGCCGGGGTCGATTTTATACACGGCGGAGATGGTAACGCCCGCGCGAACCTCGCCGACGAGTTAAGACGGCGGTTTCCGGCGCACACGGCGGAGTGGGGCGTTAAATCGAGGGTAACGGCGGCGGTTGAATGCGCACTACAAGACGGCTCTCCGGGGTTCATGAATGGCGAGAAGTAACGGACGGGGACGAAGGGTCGGAGCTCGACAACGGCGCAGTAATGGCGGTGACGCCTGGAGGAAGAAATGGCCGTGGAGACGACGGCCTGACAGGTGGGGACCACTGGCAGTGACCTACGCAGACCGGCTGTCTCTGACGGGTGGGGCCCGCTTGTCAGCGCAAAACAAAAAGAAACTCAACCTCGCGCGCGGAGCGGGGCTCGAACGCGCGCCGAGGGAGCGGGGAGGGAAGAGAGCGGCGGTGTAAACCAGTCGGGCGGGGAGGCATTGCCTACCCAATAAGGGTAGTTAATCCCTTTAAGGATTAGCTGCAGGGAAGCCGGCGGATGTACGACACATGGCGCACGGAGAGGGAGAGGAGGCGGGATGGGCGCGGACAGCAGGGATAGAACCGGCGGCGGGGATGGACGGACGGATGGGCGCCACGTGGCGGCCGGGGAGGATTTAGAATTTAAATCTTTTATAGATTTCAGAAATCAATAGGAGGCTTTAAAATAGTCAGAAAAGTACCAAATAAATTCCAAAAATTGCAGAAAAATTCACATAATTCACTGATAAAGTTTTGAACATATGAAAAATATTTCCAACCTATTTTGATATTAAATTTTTATTTTTAAACAGAACTTTATATTCTGAAAAATCCAAATAAATTGAGATAATTGATTTAAAATTATTTCTTCCAAATAAAGCAAAACTTGGGATGTTACAACCATGAACGCAACTTTGAAGCTCTCATATCTCTTGATTTTCTCAACGGTTTTTAGCAAAATAAATTGCATTCAACTCCTCTCATCAAACTCTTTCATTTCCCTACCGTTTTCCCCTCATTCATGAGCCGTTTCGCGAGAAATTAACCCATGCCATTGATGGACATGGTCTCTTGATCTCCCATCTCGGACCTCCCCCGCCCCTATAAAAGGGAGCACCGTGAGCCCCTCCTCATCCTCACTCAACCCCGAAAATATCAAGTCCCCACTCCTCTTCTCTTGGGTGCAATTGGAGTTTTTCTTTTGTGTTCCGAGCGGCGTTCTTCGGCTTATTGCGCCTCATCCGGTGGAGCCCCGCCACTTTTGAGCACATCCCCGGATTCGCCTCATCGCGTTCTACGCGGTGCTCATCTCGCCTTCGCCGGAACTTCGCCGGAGCACTGTCGCCACCGTGGGCATAGTGCGTCGTCGTTCCTCGCGTCGCCACCGGCCGTCTGTGCATGCCCGACCAAAACCAAGGTGAGCATCACGTTCCCCATGCTCTACTCTTCGTTTCGCCGCAAGTCTTGCATGTTAATTCCTCTCCGTTTGCCCGGAATGTCGATGTCAGCCTGTCGGCTACATAAAAGCTTGTCCACCGCGTTTCACTAGTCCGTTGGCCGAGCCGTCTGCACCGTTGAGTTGGCCTCGACGCATTCTACGTCGTGCTCTCTTCCATTTGTCCAAAACCCTTTCCTAAATTTTTGACCCCGACACCTTGCCATGGCCGCAAATGGCACTTCGCATCCCTGCCTGTCCAAGAATGCTTTCAACAATCCGTTCGCATCAAAACGTGCCAAACTATCCCAGGTTGCTACGTTTCAGACGGTTTTGGATTCGCTCTACCGAGCACGAAGATATTGAGTTTTTCGTGTTTCGGTACCGTCGTTGTTCAAACGACGATTGCGTCGCCTCCGGTGAGTTTTCGGCTTAACCGATATTTTTCCTAGCTTCGCCTCGCCGCGTTCTAGGCCGTGCTCACCTTACTTCTCCTTGTTTCTTTCCCGAAAATTATTCTTCTCTCCACACCTTATGTCGTTGTCGTCGTACACGTCGTCATCGTGCTCCGTTTGACGTGTCGTCACTTCCTACATGTGCCTCGGGTCCTTAGCAACCCATTTTGCTAGTTAGATTCACCTCTCATGCCTCCTCTCGTCAGCGCTAGCCTTCTCGCCAAAAGTACTGTTCTCGGATGAACTGTGAATTTCCAGCACTTTCTCGCCCCGGCAAATTTTAGATCGCTCGTTCTCCTTCGTCCGAACTCCGATCAACCCGATTCTTTTTCCTAAATTCATGTAAAATTGAGCTCTATCTTTTGGTTCTAGTTTTGCAGTTTTTGGAGTTCATTTGAATTTTATTTGAATTTGTTTTGGTTGTTTTGTTGTTTCGCGCGTAGAAACCGACGTCACCGAGGAATTCGTCGAGTCGCAGCAAGAAGACCCAAATAGCGCTCAAGAAGGCAAGTCTCCTTTGACCATCTTGCTCCTATGTTTTGAAAATGGTTTTGTAGTTATTTTAAATTATTGCATGGCTATGTTATATAAAGTGATAATTTAAATTTAGAAAATTTAGTTAAATGCCAACCTTGTTATGCCTTCCTTTGGAAATTGTTTACCATGTACCCTTGTCAACTTAGGATGATTTTTGGCTCAATAATGAGTTATTATTATTCTTGTTAAATTTAGAATACTAGCAAATGCTTAGTTTAGCTGATAAATGTAAAAATGCTCATTTGAGAAAATGGACAATGAATGTTTTGGATTTCATGATTTGTTTGAAAAGTGGTAATGGATGTTACCACTGTAATTTCAAAATAAAAATGAAGTTGAAAGTAAAAATTGACGAGGGTGGATGGAAGGCTTGGCTGGTGCGGTTTAGCACGAGAATTTTTGGGTTTGTGAATGAGCCACCCTGGTCGTTTAAGGACCGACGCTTGTGTTTGTCCAAACTGAGCAAAACAGTGCAACCACAAGTCTATATGGGTACGACCTAGCTAACTAACCTATAAAGGTGTAGTTTAGATATCACCAGTGGTGTATTGAGTGCCAGGGTGTACTGGTTACTCATAGTGAGGGACAGGGTTTACTGTACTCATACGGCGCAAGAGGGGGCTCCGACTCGTGGATTCGAGTTGTGGTGAAACCTTAGCGGGTGGTATCTAGCTATACTGGAGTAGGTGAAAGGCTTTGTGATATTTTATCTGGGTCTCATGCCAAAGGAAGCATGTTGACTATTAAGATAATTTATCTCTTGTGGGTAAAGTGTACAAACTCTGCAGAGTAAAAACTATTCGAATAGCCGTGCCCACGGTCAAGGGCGGGCAAGGAATGCATTCACATGGTAGAAGTTTGATTTTGATTTCAAAATAAAATGGTTTATCAAATTTGAGAGTGGTATAACGCTCGTGATTTAAATCTGGTGGTGTAACCAGATCAGGTGGTTTAACCTGAGTTTTGAAAGTTGGCAGATAGCCTGAGATTTTAGTGTTGGTGGTTTAACCTTCACTAAGTTATTTATCTAATTTCATTTATGAAAAACAAAGATGTTTATCAAATGGCCTTTGAAGTAATTATGTAGATTTGAAATAAAATGCTGATTTTTGCAAAAGAACCATATAGCCTTCCTTTGTGAAGCCTTGCATCTATGCATCTTTCCCAAGACTTGCGGAGTACATTCATGTACTCACGTGCTACATTTCAAATTAACTCTCAGAGGAGATCGAAGCTCAAGAGGTGGACTACGACTACTTCGTGGATGGATTCGTCGAAGGCTTTCCGGAGAACTAGGTTGCGTTTCCCCAGTCAATTGCCTGTGGCGTATTGATGGGTCTTGCTTTAGTTTCTTTTTGCTTCCGCTGTAATTTTCTGTTTGGTGTGAGGTCTTAAAACCTCATTTGTAATAAAGACTTCGAGGTCTGTAATCTCGATTATGATAATAAAGCGTTGTTGGCAATGTATCATCTTTTCTGTTTGAACTGTGTGTACTAGCGTTGATCTGGGACTAGTACTGTAATGCACAGGGAGTCCAGGAGTTTCTACTCCGGGGTCTCACAGCCCGCTATGCTCAGATACCTTCAACCGTCCTTTGATACTTGGAAGTTTATGACCACCTTCGGTACTTGGACACCTCTGACCGATAGTGATACTCGATTGTTTATGACCGCGCTGTGCTCAAATGCCTCTGACCATCTTGGATACTTGTCACTTACGATCGCCTGCTGTGCTTGAACATTGTTGACCTACATACTCGGTCTCTTACGGCCGCATTCCATACTTGGGCATCATAGACCATCTTTTGATACTCGGTCGTCTCCGATCACCCACTATGCTCAGACACCTTCAACAACCCTTTGATACTTCGAAGCTTACGACCACCTACAATACTCGAACGCCTTCGACAACCCTTTGATACTTGGAAGCTTACGACCACCTACAGTACTCGGACGCCTCCAACCGCCAATGATACTCAATCGCTTATGATCACCTGCTGTGCTCGGAAGCCTCCGACTGCCTTGGATACTTGGTCACTTATGACCACTTGCTGTACTCAGACATCATCGATCGCCCTTGATACTCAGTCTCTTACAACCGCCTACTGTGCTCAGGCGTCATCGACTATCTTTGATCCTTTGTCGCTTATGACCATCTGCTGTGCTCAGATACCTTTGACCGCCTTTAATACTCGGTCTTCTTCGATCGCCAATTGTGCTTGGCTACTTCGACATCCTGTGGAACTTGGATGCTTTCGATAGCCCACTGTACTTGGACGTCACTAACCAACTTTGATACTCAATCACTTATGACCACCTCCTATACTCGGATGCTTCTGACTGCCTCTAACATCCTTTAGAACTTGGGTGCTTTCGACCGCCTGTGGTACTCGGACGTTATTGACCACCGTTGATACTTGAAACCTTACGACAACCTGCTGTGCTCGAATACTTCCGACCTTATTGGATACTTGGTTGCTTATGACCGCCTACTGTGCTCAAATGTCATCGACCGTCTTTGATACTCGGTCTCTTACAACTACCTGCTGTGCTCGAATGTCATTGATTGCCTTTGATACTCGTTCACTTGTGACCATTTGCTGTGCTTGGACACCTTCAACCACCTTTGATACTCAGTTGTCTCCGATCGCTCGCTATGCTCGAATGCCTCCAACATCCTTCAGAATTTGGATGCTTTTGACTACCTGCTGTATTCGGATGTCATCGACTAGTGTTGATACTCGGTCATCTCTGATCACCAATTTTGCTCGGCCACCTTCAACATCCTTCAAAACCTGGATGCTTTCAACTACTCGCTGTACTTGGACGTCACTAACAACCTTTGACACTTGGTGGCTTACGACTGTCTACTAAACTCAGTCACTTACGACCATTGGTAACACTCGAATGATTCTGACCGCCTCCAACATCCTTCAATAATTGGATGCTTCCGACCTCCTTTGACATCCTTTGATACTCGGTTGCTTATGACTGCCAACCATACTCAGGCGTCACCAACTACCATTGATACTCGGTCATCTCCAATAACCCATTGAGCTTGGATGCCTTCGACTGCCCGCTGCACTCAGACGCTTACAACCGCTCGCTGCGTTCAGACACTAACAACTACTGCTATAATAACCAGACGCTGCGTTCAAGTAGTTGACTGCTTTCAATGACTGACTACTTTTGATTGTCGATGGCTTCTGGCTTTCGACTGTCAACTACTTCCGATTGCCGATGGCTTTCGCCCTTTGACCTTCAACTACGTTCGATTGCAGATGGCTTCCAGCTTTTGACTAATGACTACGTCTGATTGCCAATGGTTTTTGGCATCTGACCACTAGGTACGCTTGAATGCTGATGGCTTCCGGCTTCTGACTACCGACAACTCTCGAGTGTTGATGGCTTCCAGCATTCAAGGAGTCTTTCCCAATGATAACTTTCGACCACGTCGATACTCGACCCTGGAGTTCTACTCTACTAACCTCATCACATGAATTATGTCTACTACAATGATTCTGCTATTGTATCATTAGA
Organism: Dendrocalamus latiflorus; assembly: GCA_017311315.1. Lineage (NCBI taxonomy): Eukaryota > Viridiplantae > Streptophyta > Magnoliopsida > Poales > Poaceae > Dendrocalamus > Dendrocalamus latiflorus. Next base: position 3,138,160 of record CM029633.1, on the reverse strand, counting down.
TCAGTCATGCTTGACATGAATCATGCACACATTTGATCACCTTTATTCTACATGTCATTCGATATCGACGAGGTTGAATGGCACAGGTGGGCATAGCCAATGCAAAGGCTACGCTATCAATGGCCCCATAGACTGACAAGGTTATATCTACATCAATCATTCATCAAATGTATGGAGAACATGAAGCAAAGACTGAAGACGACAAGCAATGCACAGCTTAATTAGAGGTATTTTGTGGGTTTGCCCTGCAGATGTAATTAACTGAGAGCTTCTGAGGTCTTGAGAATCAGGAGACCATGTCATCTATGTCAGATCTGCTATGCAAAGTAGGTCATGGAGCGCATATATATAAAGGGAACTTGTAATTTTGTTATTCTCAAATGAATGAATAAAATACATGTTTTCACTATCTTTTCTTTTGTTAATTTATTTTTGTGTACTTTAGTACACTGGCACACCCACACCTTATAACCCGTGGCAAGAAATCTGTGAGCACTTTCTCGGGTCAAACAATGATCAAGGAAGACAAGGATTATCATCATTGACAATCCAAGAACAACAACACCAAGGGTGGTAATTTCTATCTCAAATTTGTTGAAAAGGTTCTTTCAGCTATTGAGCATTTTGATTTGAGTGGTGGGCTGCTGCTAGATGCACCGCGTCCTGGATGGAGTCCAAGAGGTGCGTCTGGGGGTGCTCGACCAAAATGGTGTGGGAGTTGAGCTCCCTGTCCCGCGCATAGAGGAAAACCTCCATGGTCCACAAGTCTTAGTTCTGGACTCGGGTCCTCCTGCCCCTAAAGATGGGCTGGCAGCTATACGCTAGGTACTGCAAAAGCTGCTGCAGGAGTTCAATAAACTAAGCTGTTGCAGTAATACACTATATTTTATCAAAGTTTTTCTTAGTTCTTGAAAATAGAACTTAGGCCTTAGAACGCGACCAGTCTAACTAAGGTTTCTATAGCCGTATGCTCTGATACCATCCCTGTCAGACCTCGGGTTTTACCAACCTGAAATCCTCTATAATTTCACTGCACTATTCTCTGGATCAATAGATAGTGCTCACAGGTATATTGATGTATCATTTCATACATAACAAATACCATACCATTACAACACTAGAGTTCAAATAGACCACGTCAGGTTGAGTTTGCAATAGGGCCATCAGGCCAAATGTTTACATTACATAAAGTACGGAAGCAGAAGTGTAGACAAACAGGGTAGGGAACAACCTACCATAGGCAAGCGACTGAGACAACTTAGGTGCCACCGATATTAGCCAGGGATCTGACTTATATTGGAACCACATACAAGTTAGCTTGGTCGGCTAGACTGAGGTGAGAGGTGAGGCTACTAAAGCCTACTCTAGTTTCCACCATCTTCATCGCCTTCATTTCCCTGGCCCTCATAGTAAACACAGTAGCCTGAAGGGGGGTTAAGAGCGAGGGTGAGCACAACAAACCGTGCTCTGTAAGTCAACACACAGAATGCACATAATTATAGACGCAAGGCTAAACAAAGATGGCTCGGGTTCTTTTATTTGCTTAAGGCGACATTTGCAATAACCATAATTAAAATTCCTATGCCTTAGCATTTTACAAACATGCTTTAAAGAGTTCAAAATTGTGCAGAATTTATAACGGTGTAGGTTCCATCCACTGATTACATGGTTCCATCCACCTATGCTAGATTTTAATCATTTGGTTACTTCCACCTTATCAACAACGCTGAGTATGTCTCTCTAGGAAAATTTCCAAAGTCAGGTTTACATTTGCCTGACAGTTTTCTTCCCACCCTTAAAGGTTTTGAAATAGAACTAACTTGAGGAGGTTCCCATGTCCGTCCTTGACCATGGGCATGCCTATTCGAATAATTTATACTCTGTAGAGACTATACATCTTTACCCACAAGAGACAATCAACTCGACGGGACTACGTGATTCCTTAGTCACGCAGATCGAGATATTATCACAAGGCCTTTACAATACCTCGCCCTCTAGCATCTCACCCCTATGGGGTTGCTTTCATAGGTTGTGCGGGATTTCCACCACAAGTTAGTGCAGTCAGACTCCACTATCCACAAACGCTAGCCTTGGTAATGTCACCTTTATCCGGTATCCCATTCAATGCGGGGTTCTTATTATTCGTCTACACTAGGCCTCCGTGGGATGACTAGAGAGTCTAGTAAATTATTCATCCCAGCCTACATTTTGCTAGCTTGTGGTTGCACTGTTGTACACGAAGAGGTCATCACAGGATTCAGTTCTTAATTTGTCCGGGCAGTTCATTCCACAAACCACAGATTCTCATGTTACATCTACACCCACTACTCTTACCACCCGCCCAGATAGGTATAGCAGGTTTTTTGGGTTTTGAGAAGCATAAATTAAGTTATCGCAAACATTCAGCCACTTATATCTGTTAGTGATATGCCCTAGAGGCAACATGGAGATGTTATATATATCACATACTATGTTTATGATGCATTAGTTGGTTCCTTGAAATAGACATTATCATTATTGATCAATGAGTATGTGACTTATTCATGAGACTCTTAATGTCAAAATGTTGCTATTTCTAAATGATCCCTGATTATATATCATATGAGGAACAAATATGATTCAAAGATCAGCATATGTATTGATTGATGATCATGTCTCATGGATCATGGTATGGAGATACCAAATCAATAATATGGACATGTGTTAGCGAACATATGTTGGATAGACCCGCCATGAGACACTGCAGAGATTCCATGTGTCATTAGTTGGTCTCAAGTAGTGTTTATGTAGAATCCTTAGACTTGAGATCATCATGGTTCCCAACATGCGTAGTAGCCTATTTTGGGACTACTAACCACTACTCCGTAACTGGGTAGTCATAAAAGTAGTCTTCGGGTTTGCTATGAAACATGTAGTGGGATGTGAATGATCAAGATAGAATTTGCCCCTCCTTATGGGAGAGATATCTCTGGGCCCCTCGATGTAATGGATTATGAAAGTGCATGGCCATGCCAATGTGATTGAGGAGTCAATCACAAGTTTATAATCCATCACGGAATCGAGAGAGTGATTGAGCTATTAAGAGGATGACACAGGTCTCGCCTTGAGCTTAATCTATATCGTGAGGCAAAGGGATTCGTACATGAGAACATTACAGGTTCAGCCGATATGATCTTTACGTATACTTTTGGGGTTAATATGTCTTGCTAGAGGCCGCTATTAACAGGGTGACCGGAAAGGCGTTTCCGGGTCGCGACCAAGTATACGTGAACCTACAGGGTCGCACACTTAACGGGTTGGAACACTAATTCGAATGTGATTCGGATGTGGGCTCAATTCGGATAGAGATCCGGATAGACTCCTATTGGGCCTCGGTCCACGAGGCCCAAGTGAGGAGGTCTATATATATGGAGGCGGGGGGCTGAGAGATACACACTTCTGTTCCTCCCGAGCAAAACCCTAGCCGCCACCTCCCGAGCCAAACCCTAGCCGCTCGCGAGTGCTGGTACACTCGCGATCGGCGTTCCAGCCCCGGACGTGTGGATACCGGTGGAGGCGCTGCTCGTTGCGGCGTTGATCGGCATCAACAATCTACAGATTGGATCTGCTCGCGGTGTGGTTGATCGCGTGGAGGAGACGATCTGTTTGGGACGATCGGCTACTTCCACTACTACCTCGACGCGCGTGGTTGGATCGGCTTCTCCAACTCTTCTTCCGCTGCGCTGCGCGTCTAGTGGTAACGATCTATGATCCCTCCTTAGCATGATGTCCTGGTGTGCGCGGTAGAAATTTTTTATTTTCTGCTATCGTAGCCTACGCGCGTTCCTTCAGTGGTATCAGAGCCATCTTGCTTAGTTTGCGATCTGGATCAGCGCATATGTTGATATGCGGTTGTAGTAGATTGGATCTATTACAGTCTAGATCAATCGGTTCATGTGATGAATCGATGGTAGCACGGGTTGATGAGATCAATCGGTGAATCGGGGTTAGATGAGGCGCAGATTGTATTACTACTAGTGCCCTAGAGATTGTCTCGGATCGGCATAAGTTGGTTATGTCGAATACTAGTAGGATATGAATCTGATAGCCTCGGGCCAATGAAAAAAAACTAGTGTCCTAGAGAATGTCTCGGATCGGCATAAGGTGGTTATGTCGAATACTAGTAGGCTACGGATCTGATGGCCTCGGCCCAGTGGAAAAACTAGCTTCCTAGAGAATGTCTCGGATCGGCATAAGGTGGTTGTGCCGAATAGTTTTTCCATTGCGATTTCATAGACCGCCGTGCGTACCCGCCTTGTATAGCGTCCTGGGTTCACATCGTTAGGTAGAATACGATTCTACGTCTAACTTATTTTTGCAGAGAATGATGTGAATAGTATGGCCCTATATCTTATTGGAATGTATGAGATGTATGTGATGCATGTAACATTCGTTCATGGCCTGCGTGTCATGATTATTTCAGCTATTGTTAGCTGTCTATATTGTATTTAACGACCTGCGTGTCGACCTTAATGCTTGAATCTATCTTTGTAATCTTCAATTTCTAGCTATTATAGGTAGTAGCCTAGTTTTGAGGTTACAAGCTTTCAAGCATGGTGGCCTAAAGGAGTGATGTGGAGGATGGAGATCGTCTACACCTACATGGAGATGGAGATCACCATTTTTTGGGCCATACTACTTCACAGTTAAATGTGTTTATCTGTGATATTATCTATCTTATTCTTATGCAATGTTTTTGTGATATGTTGCTTTGGTAGGATAGAATCCCTCATAAAATTAGGTGTTCATGCCCTTCCATATGTTGCACCAAAAGATAATGATCACCGCATGGTAGGTCTACCAAAGTAGAGTGCTGTCGGTTATCATCATTATTTGGGGTAGATGTCGGACATCTACATGCAGAAGCATTTGGTTTACTTAACAAGGTTATCAAAACAGTTTTGGACCTTGGGGCATAGGTTGGGGCCGGGGCATATTGATGTCACCCAACAAGCAAGAGTCACATAGGGATGTGATTAGCAAGGTGTTGCTTACCCATGTCACTAGTTTTCTAGCCGTGATGCCAAAGCTCACTATGAATTAGTGAAATGAGGATCTTGACCCACTATGTAACTTAGAGGGAGTTTTGTTGCAAAACACATAGTGGGAGTCTTTTGTTAAATAGTTTAATAAAAGATGAACATAAACATAGTGCTAAACTTTGCATATTGTTTGTTGTAGATCATGTCAACTAATGCCGCATCCAGTTCTTTTAATTTGCGATCTATTCTTGAGAAAGAAAAACTCAATGGAACGAACTTTATGGATTGGTATCGCAACTTGAGAATTGTTCTCAAGCAAGAGCGCAAGGAGTATGTCCTTGAGTCTCCTTATCCTGATGACTTGCCTGATAATGCTACTGCGGCTGCACGGAGAGCTTATGAGAAGCAAACGAATGATTGCCTTGATGTGAGATGTCCCATGCTTGCCACAATGTCCTCTGAGCTTCAGAAGCAATATGAGAACACAGATGCCTACAATATCATTGTGGGGTTGCGTGGTATGTTTGAGAACCAAGCAAGGGCTGAGAGGTTCAACACTTCAAAGTCCTTGTTTGCGTGCAGGCTTGTAGAAGGGAATCCCGTCAGCCCTCATGTGATTAAGATGATTGGCTACATTGAGAGTCTCGAAAAGCTTGGTTTTCCCCTTAGCCAAGAGTTGGCTACTGATGTGATTCTCCAGTCGCTCCCCCCGAGCTTTGAGCCATTCATACTGAACTATCACATGAACAACATGGATAAGACCTTGGCAGAGTTGCATGGGATGCTAAAAGCTGCCGAGGAAAGCATTAAGAAAAGCAGCAATCATGTGATGATGATGCAGAAAGGCAAGGGCAAGCCCAATGTCAAGAAAGGCGCGGTCAAAAGAAAGTTAGCTCCCGATGAGATCGCGAGCAGTTCTAAGGCCAAGCAAGTCAAGAAGGGCGCTGCTCCTAATGCAGATTGTTACTACTGTAAGCAATCAGGTCACTGGAAAAGGAACTGCCCAAAGTACTTGGAGGATCTTGAGAAGAAGAAGGGAAGTACGACTTCCTCTCCAGGTATAAATGTTATAGAGATCAATCTTGCTATTTCATCCACTGATTCTTGGGTATTTGATACCGGATCGGTTGCTCACATTTGCAAATCGTTGCAGGGGCTAAGAAGAAGTAGAAGTTTGAGGAGGAGCGAAGTGGATCTTCGCGTTGGCAATGGAGCAAAAGTTGCTGCGGTGGCTGTTGGCACCATGCCATTGTCTTTACCTTCAGGATTAGTTTTGGAATTGAATAATTGTTATTGTGTTCCATCTCTTTCCAAGAACATTATTTCTGCTTCATGTTTGCAAGCAGAAGGTTATGACTTTAGATCTATGAACAATGGTTGTTCTCTTTATTTCAAAGATATGTTCTATTGTCATACTCCATTGGTGAATGGGTTATATGTTCTTACTCTTGAAGAGTCACCGGTCTATAACATTAATGCAAAGAGGCAACGTTCGAATGATTTGAATCCCACGTTTATTTGGCACTGTCGCTTAGGTCACATAAATGAGAAACGCATGGAGAAGCTCCATAGAGATGGTATTCTGCACTCATTTGATTTTGAATCATTTGAGACATGCGAATCTTGTTTACTTGGCAAGATGACAAAGGCACCTTTCACCGGTCAAGGTGAACGGGCAAGTGACTTATTGGCACTGGTACATTCTGATGTATGTGGATCAATGAGCTCAACAGCCAGAGGTGGTTTTCAGTACTTCATAACTTTTACTGATGACTTTAGTAGATATGGGTATATCTACCTCATGAAGCATAAGTCTGAATCCTTTGAAAAGTTCAAAGAATTCCAAAATGAAGTGCAAAATCATTTAGGCAAGACAATCAAGTTTCTACGATCTGATCGTGGAGGCGAGTATTTGAGCCATGAGTTTGGCAATCATCTGAAGGATTGTGGAATTGTTCCACAATTGACTCCGCCAGGAACACCTCAATGGAATGGGGTATCTGAACGGAGAAATCGCACCTTATTAGATATGGTGCGCTCCATGATGAGCCAAACTGATCTTCCGTTGTCCTTTTGGGGGTACGCTCTTGAAACAGCCGCTTTCACACTAAACAGGGTTCCATCAAAATCAGTAGAAAAGACACCATATGAGATGTGGACAGGACAACGTCCTAGCTTGTCTTTTCTTAAGATTTGGGGATGTGAGGCTTATGTAAAACGTTTACAATCTGATAAGCTCACTCCTAAATCTGATAAATGCTTCTTTATCGGGTATCCTAAGGAAACAAAAGGATATTACTTCTATAATCAAGGAGAAGGCAAAGTGTTTGTCGCCCGGCATGGTGTCTTCTTAGAGAAAGAGTTTCTCTCAAGAAGGGATAGTGGGAGCACGGTGCAACTTGAAGAAATTCGAGAAACACCTGAAAACGTTTCAGCTCCTACAGAACCACAACAGGATGAACAAACTGTTGAAGAACCTGTTGTGGACACACCGGCACCACGTAGGTCAGAGAGGTCACGTCGTGCACCTGAGAGGTACATGTTCTTGACTACTCAACAACGGGACATATTGTTGTTAGACAACGATGAGCCTAAGACCTATGAAGAAGCGATGGTGGGACCAGACTCTGAGAAATGGCTTGAAACCATGAGATCCGAAATTGAATCCATGCACAATAATCAAGTTTGGAACTTGGTTGATCCACCTGATGGTGTTAAAACCATTGAGTGCAAATGGATTTTCAAGAAAAAGATAGACATAGATGGAAATGTTCACATCTATAAAGCGCGATTGGTGGCCAAAGGTTTCAAACAAATTCAAGGTGTTGATTATGATGAAACTTTTTTGCCCGTCGCAATGCTAAAGTCTATTCGGATCATTCTAGCGATTGCTGCATATTTCGACTATGAAATATGGCAAATGGATGTCAAAACAACTTTCCTTAATGGAAATCTGAGTGAGGATGTGTACATGACACAGCCCACGGGTTTTGTCGATCCGCAATCAGTTGGAAAGATATGCAAGCTGCAAAGATCCATTTATGGATTAAAGCAGGCATCTCGGAGTTGGAACATTCGTTTTGATGAAGTAATCAAAGGGTTTGGTTTCATCAAGAACGAAGAAGAACCTTGTGTTTACAAAAAGGCTAGTGGGAGCGCACTCGTGTTTCTGGTCTTATATGTGGATGACATATTACTGATCGGATATGACATTCCTATGCTCGAATCTGTTAAGTCTTCATTGAAAAATAGTTTCTCTATGAAAGACTTAGGAGAGGCGGCATATATTCTGGGCATCAAGATCTATAGGGATAGATCAAGAAGGCTAATTGGATTAAGCCAAGATATGTACATTGACAAGGTGTTGAAAAGGTTCAACATGTAGGATTCCAAGAAAGGCTTCCTACCTATGTCACATGGTATAAATCTTAGCAAGAGTCAGTGTCCTAGTACACCTGATGAGCGGGATAAAATGAATGCGATTCCATATGCTTCGGCTATGGGGTCCATTATGTATGCCATGCTTTGTACACGTCCAGATGTCTCGTATGCTTTAAGTGCTACAAGTAGATACCAATCAGATCCAGGTGAAAGTCACTGGATTGCCGTAAAGAACATCTTGAAGTACTTGAGAAGAACTAAAGATGTGTTCCTCGTCTATGGGGGTGAGGAAGAGCTCGTTGTAAATGGTTACACCGATGCTAGCTTCCAAACTGACAAAGACGATTTCAGATCGCAATCTGGATTTGTGTTCTGCTTGAATGGCAGTGCGGTAAGCTGGAAGAGTTCCAAGCAGGAGACGGTTGCTGATTCTACAACAGAAGCTGAGTACATAGCAGCTTCTGAAGCTGCTAAAGAGGCTGTTTGGATCAAGAAATTTGTTTCTGAGCTTGGTGTGGTGGCTAGTGCCTCCAGCCCAATGGACCTCTACTGTGACAATAGTGGGGCCATTGCGCAAGCCAAGGAGCCTAGATCGCACCAGAAGTCCAAGCACATTCTACGGCGATTTCATCTCATCCGCGAGATTGTGGACAGAGGCAATGTGAAGATATGCAAAGTACAAACGGATTTGAACATTGCAGATCCGTTGACAAAGCCGCTTCCCCAGCCAAAGCATGAGGCTCACACTAGGGCAATGGTTATTAGATACCTACATGGTTGACTCTAGTGCAAGTGGGAGACTGTTAGTGATATGCCCTAGAGGCAACATGGAGATGTTATATATATCACATACTATGTTTAAAGGTTTTGAAATAGAACTAACTTGAGGAGGTTCCCATGTCCGTCCTTGACCATGGGCATGCCTATTCGAATAATTTATACTCTGTAGAGACTATACATCTTTACCCACAAGAGACAATCAACTCGACGGGACTACGTGATTCCTTATTCACGCAGATCGAGATATTATCACAAGGCCTTTACAATACCTCGCCCTCTAGCATCTCACCCCTATGGGGTTGCTTTCATATGTTGTGCGGGATTTCCACCACAAGTTAGTGCAGTCAGACTCCACTATCCACAAACGCTAGCCTTGGTAATGTCACCTTTATCCGGTATCCCATTCAATGCGGGGTTCTTATTATTCGTCTACACTAGACCTCCGTGGGATGACTAGAGAGTCTAGTAAATTATTCATCCCAGCCTACATTTTGCTAGCTTGTGGTTGCACTGTTGTACACGGAGAGGTCATCACAGGATTCAGTTCTTAATTTGTCCGGGCAGTTCATTCCACAAACCACAGATTCTCATGTTACATCTACACCCACTACTCTTACCACCCGCCCAGATAGGTATAGCAGGTTTTTTGGGTTTTGAGAAGCATAAATTAAGTTATCGCAAACATTCAGCCACTTATATCTGTTAGTGATATGCCCTAGAGGCAACATGGAGATGTTATATATATCACATACTATGTTTATGATGCATTAGTTGGTTCCTTGAAATAGACATTATCATTATTGATCAATGAGTATGTGACTTATTCATGAGACTCTTAATGTCAAAATGTTGCTATTTCTAAATGATCCCTGATTATATATCATATGAGGAACAAATATGATTCAAAGATCAGCATATGTATTGATTGATGATCATGTCTCATGGATCATGGTATGGAGATACCAAATCAATAATATGGACATGTGTTAGCGAACATATGTTGGATAGACCCGCCATGAGACACTGCAGAGATTCCATGTGTCATTAGTTGGTCTCAAGTAGTGTTTATGTAGAATCCTTAGACTTGAGATCATCATGGTTCCCAACATGCGTAGTAGCCTATTTTGGGACTACTAACCACTACTCCGTAACTGGGTAGTCATAAAAGTAGTCTTCGGGTTTGCTATGAAACATGTAGTGGGATGTGAATGATCAAGATAGAATTTGCCCCTCCTTATGGGAGAGATATCTCTGAGCCCCTCGATGTAATGGATTATGAAAGTGCATGGCCATGCCAATGTGATTGAGGAGTCAATCACAAGTTTATAATCCATCACGGAATCGAGAGAGTGATTGAGCTATTAAGAGGATGACACAGGTCTCGCCTTGAGCTTAATCTATATCGTGAGGCAAAGGGATTCGTACATGAGAACATTACAGGTTCAGCCGATATGATCTTTACGTATACTTTTGGGGTTAATATGTCTTGCTAGAGGCCGCTATTAACAGGGTGACCGGAAAGGCGTTTCCGGGTCGCGACCAAGTATACGTGAACCTACAGGGTCGCACACTTAACGGGTTGGAACACTAATTCGAATGTGATTCGGATGTGGGCTCAATTCGGATAGAGATCCGGATAGACTCCTATTGGGCCTCGGTCCACGAGGCCCAAGTGAGGAGGTCTATATATATGGAGGCGGGGGGGCTGAGGGATACACACTTCTCTTCCTCCCGAGCAAAACCCTAGCCGCCACCTCCCGAGCCAAACCCTAGCCGCTCGCGAGTGCTGGTACACTCGCGATCGGCGTTCCAGCCCCGGACGTGTGGATACCGGTGGAGGCGCTGCTCGTTGCGGCGTTGATCGGCATCAACAATCTACAGATTGGATCTGCTCGCGGTGTGGTTGATCGCGTGGAGGAGACGATCTGTTTGGGACGATCGGCTACTTCCACTACTACCTCGACGCGCGTGGTTGGATCGACTTCTCCAACTCTTCTTCCGCTGCGCTGCGCGTCTAGTGGTAACGATCTATGATCCCTCCTTATCATGATGTCCTGGTGTGCGCGGTAGAAATTTTTTATTTTCTGCTATCGTAGCCTACGCGCGTTCCTTCAATATCCCGTGACTATCTCAAAGCAAGTTTTCATGTTTAAAGATTGATGATTAGGGCATCTAGTGCCTCGGACTCTAGACAAGACCCTTGCACGGCATTTAATTTTGATTTATAGCTATTGAGATTAAAAGTGTTACCTAAGGTGACAAGGTGTGACATCCTAAAAATTTAAATTTGAAAATATGAAGCTCTTGAGTTATTTTTGCCAGATATTCTCTTTGAGTTTGGATTTTCATGGTGTATCTTAAATTTTGGTGGAGGTTCCAAAAAAATTGAAGAAGCCATGAGAAATAAAACCAATGTTACTAAGGCCATAAATGGATATATGCAAATAAAAGAACTCAAAAATTTTGAATACAAAACCGAAAAGACGATCCAGCATAAGGAGGAAGAAACTTGGAATAAAATATGAGATTCCATTTTGGGCATAATAATAAAGGTAAGCGAATAAAATACAAACATACCAATGTACACACACACACACACACACACACACACACACACACACACATATATATATATATATATATATATATATATATATATATATATATATATATATATATATATATATATATACATATATACAAAATAGTGCATATGAGAGTTTGGCAATATAGAAAATAAAAACATGGAAATTAAGTGAGCAAGATGAGAAAAACAATATATATATATATACACACACGAATATACATGAATAAATAAATAAGTAATTATAAAAAGGAAGAGAAAGTCAGGCCGGCCGAAACAGCCCGGCCCAACTTTCTCTCCCGCTTCATTCCCTGCCCGAGCTGGCCCACTTCCCCTTTTCTTCTTCCCCCGCCTCCCCTCGCTCACTTCCACTCAGGGCCGCAGCCGCCATTGCCACGCCGCTGTAGCCCACCCCGCCATCCTGGCCCGCCTCCGCGCCAGCACCATCCTGGCTGTTGGACCGAAATGGCGACAGAGGGGGGGTGAATGTCGACTTAAAAAAATTTGCCCTCAAGGCTTTCACTTGAGTTTCCCCTCCAATAGCTATGCCAGCTATGAAAAAGATTTCATTCTCTCTGAAACTCACAGTTAAACAAAACCAAGAAAGAACCTCAGAGGAAACAAGCCAAAACGGAGTCAAAACGGCCAAAATGCAGAAGGCCGGTCTGACCGCCCCTAACAGGCCGGTCTGACCGCCCCTCGGGGGCTGTAGGCTGAAACTTCTGATTTTTCAGACAGCCGACTAGGGACTTCACCCATCTGAGAAATTTGAGACTTGGCCCTAAAAATCTCAGTCCAAAATAACTACACAACACCCTAAATAGCAAGGGGAGGCCAGGGAACTGAGGGAAACCAACTCAAGAGCATGAAATTCAGATTCTTGACAAAAACTGAAACTTTTGCAAGAATTGAACCAAAACCCAAATTTCTCTCCAATCCTTGATTTTTTGACCACGAAACTTTGAGAATAGCTAACTAATAGTCACAGGACTTAACATGCCAAGTTTCATGCCATCTCATGAAGGGAATCAAGAAACTCACCAAAACCCTAGAAGAGAAAAGAACACAGGGAAGCTAAAATTGTGATTCTTGCAAATCGATCAAATTTCTCTCGGAACTAGATGACCAAAGGGTCTAGAAATGCAATTCCATCATAGAGCAACTCATTTTGCCACTCCTCAGCAAGAATCAACTCAAAACACAAAAAGTCAAGAATCAAGCCTAGAAAGCATTGAAGAGAAAAACTAAACAGAGAAGCAAGAACTCAAATGATTTCTTGAAGACATTCATTTCCATAAACTCAAAGATCACAGAGGAGTCCCCATACATGATTAAATATAGAGGAATGATTACATGGTGGCTCAACTCATCTCCAACCTCTCTCTCTCTCTCTCTCAAAATCAAGAACGCCTCTCAAGAACCACACACAGGGAGGAGACTACGATGGAGACATGAACTGCTGCCCTCAACTACTCTCCAACCACTAAAGACTCAAAGCAAACAACCTCTCCAAAGGCTCTTTTGACTAATGCAAAACCATAACTCTCTCCCAAAGCCATGTGACTACATGCAGCCACTCTCTCCTATTTATAGCCCTTGGCTAACGGGTCTCCAATCCGTTACACCCACTAAATCCAACGGAACCCGCTCCCACTTGTGCAGCCTCGCGAAATTACCAATTCGCTCCTCCTGCACCTTCCGGGAAGCTTCCGCGTCTCTTGTCGTCCAAGCCTCGCAACCACCTCGAGTCTCCGCCGTCTTCGACACATCCCGACCGTTCTGACCTCAGCGCCACCTGCGCCTAGTCCGGTCACCTCGTGTCTTTCCACGACTCCGCCTCGACATCCTGCAGCCAGCACAGACAAGAAACACATCACATAGCACCGCTCGACACATGTAAGCATAAATAGCATCAAAGAATCATACTCAAACATGATATGACTCAAAAGCTCAATCGGAAAGAAGAATATGCCTCAAGACCATCTAACCCAACCCGACTGCACCAAATGCCGACCTGGCACAAATCACTCAAACCAAACTCAATCTTTGCAACATACTTGTCAATTACTCATCATAAACATGTTGTCACCTCCACATGGTCCATCACTGGCCTGCCTCCGCGTCAGCACCCCCCTTCGGACCAACAGTCACCGCCGTCCCCACACAGCTAATGCCAGCTCCCTGCTCTGCTAAAACTTTACCCAGCGGACGCCCCTGCCCACCCCATCGCATCACGCGGCGCAAAGCTGCCACATTGCCATGAGCTATCACACCCGAATCCTCCCCGAGATCCTGCCGCAGCTGCCGGTCACCGTTGCCCTGTCGCGTCACAGTGCCGCTCACAGCTCTCTGTCGCCGCCGCCTGACACGGATGAGACCGGCCGACGCTCGTCTCACCCAGAGTATACAAAAGCCGAGAGAGGGCACCAGAGCCTCCTGCACACACCCCAGATCCCTCCCCCACGGCGAATTGCCTCCACGTACCCCACCGCTCGCCGGAGGGACCCTTCTTCTCCATCTCCGGTCGCGGCTCAATTCGTCGACTCGGCAAGCCGCCCTTCGATTCATGCGGTCTGGAGCATCCCCTCACCTCGCCGAAGCATCCCCCATCGCTGGTGGAAGCTCTCCTCCACCTCAGCTCGCCGCCACCGTGAGTCCCTCTGCGCCACCATCGGCCTCCGCCGCAAGCTCCCCTCCGCACGTCTCCCGCCCGGATAGCTCACCGGTAAGCCTTCCCGGAACCCCCTCCTGCTCCCGCGCACCCCAGATTCTTCCTCCTTCCACACCGGCGCCGCCGTGCCCCTTCCCACCTAGCCGCTGACCGCCCAAACCACCGCCCGAACAAGCCGACGCCATCTTGGGCCGCGCTACCACCCTCACTGGCTTCCTCGTCCCCCCAAGAACCCGTTTTGCTGGTTACCGCAACCTCCCCGGCCACCGTCCGCCGCCGGCGACGCCAACACCGAACACCGGCCTTCGTCCTCTGTTCCGATCTCAGTTGCATGTTAGCTTCATCTATTTCACTGCCCATTCTCAATCAGCCCAGGCCTTTGGCCCACTTGGCTAACCGAGCACGCCTAACACTCAGTCTTCCCCAGGTCCCGAGTTCGACTCCTGCAAGTCGCACCGTTTTTCCCTCTTTTATCTAGATTTCATTTTATCTAATTCCAGTAAGAAAAATCAGGAAAACTATAGAATAATTTAGAGAAGCTACAAAAATTTAATTAGAGAGTAAATGGAATTGTTTAAGATTTTATATTGGAATAATTATTATATCTATGACTTGAATATTTAAGTAAAGACTAGATATTAAATCGCTACTAAAAGATGACTTTAGCTAAGTATTCAAAGGTAAATTAAAATAGGAGCCTAATTAGAGGTAGTGGCAAAAATATATAATTTATGCATATAAATGGTTAAGTGATTAAGGAAAACCCATGGAGGCTAATAAAATTGGATTGGTACATAAATAAGATTATAAAAGGTTTAATCTTGGACTAGCCCTCATATAGTGGTAGGCAATATGCCCTGAGTACTTATCTAACTACTAATTAAAAGGTATTGACAAAAGATGACCTTGGTTAATTACAAAAAAAA
Organism: Dendrocalamus latiflorus; assembly: GCA_017311315.1. NCBI lineage: Eukaryota > Viridiplantae > Streptophyta > Magnoliopsida > Poales > Poaceae > Dendrocalamus > Dendrocalamus latiflorus. The sequence continues at coordinate 3,122,797 of CM029633.1, read as the reverse complement.
TTCATAAAGATTTTGGCTATCGTGTTTAGCTATAAAAGTAAGGCCTTAAATTAAAGATTAACCTTGATTGTAAATAAAATACATGACCTAACATTAAAATGCCGCCAGCAAAACATAGGCATATTTGCATATAAGAGATTAAATTGGCTAGATACTCGAACTTAACAAAGATTACCCTTAGTTAAAATGTAAACGTATATGCTCCAATATTTACCAAGCCACCATTAAACAAATCTCAGTGATATATCTTATTAAATAGCAAAAATGAAATATTACCTCGTACACTAATCTCAGCCCAGATAAATAAATCTAAATTAAATAGAGCTAAGCCTAATAATAACTAAAGTATAGACAAAATACCAATGGTACTATTAATTAAATATTAACGTAGATTTGGTAACAATGATGGACATAACTGAATATAGCAAGTTAGGACCCGAACCAACAAATTCTAATTCAAAATAAGTTATGTCTAGTGACAACTAAGTGTACATGAAATATCACACCATAAAATGCTAAGAACCCGGGCTCTAGTATTGATTTAGTAAGCTAAAATTTGTATACCCCGCATATAGAATGTGCCCTGAACAATATCACTCAACAAAATGATGCTCAGTAAACTCGCACACCAATTCATAGGTCTAACCTAACTCATGGAACTTTCTTAATAAATATAAAAATAGTAGAAGAAGTTCATACTAAAAAGATCGAGTCGTCGTATTCTATTACCGACACTACCTCAAATCACCCGAATCCCCCATTAACTCATAATAAAAATAAATTGAGTGTATTCGGATTTATTTAGATCTTTTGAGTTATTTGCTTTTATTTGGATTCAGTCGTTTGCCGCGTAATTAGAAACTGGAGTCCTGAAGATGCCACGGATCAAGCGTGGTCAGCACAAAATGAAGATAAAGAATCGAAGCTCAAGAGAAAGCATTGCGTGAGCTCAAGACCGCGGTAAACCACGCCAGGCGAGTCAATACTTTGAACATGTTGAACCTACATTTTCTGCAAATTACTTTAGTTTAAATTGTCAAATTGCATGCTGTTATATTATATGCAAATACATGTTTAATTTAAGATTTTAGTTATATGCCCATTGTTTACCTTGAATAATATTACACCTCCTTTAGAATACTTGAATATGTGAACCTTGTCGCCTTAGCAAAATTATAATGGTAACTTTTCAAAAGTAAGTCCGTAATTATACGTCATGCTTAGTACTGCTTAGATACTCAGGGCCGCTGAAATGCCCAAGCATCATTATCATTCTTAATCATGAGAAACTGGTTTGGGAAGTCATGGTGGTAATGACTGGTATATGTTGGTATGATTATTTTATGTTCCCAAAAACCCCAACTTGCTTAAATATCTAGGCGGATGGTTCGAGGGTGTGAGTGTGGTGCAGTGGAAGCACAAAGTGGATAGTGGTAGACCGCCCAGATACCACTAAGGACTGAATCTTGTCATGATCTCCTGTGTAAAATAGTACAACCACAAGTCTGTAATGTACAACTTGGCTAAGTAAATTTATCGAAACCCTCAGACTCATCTCACCGGTAGTGGATGGAAGTGGATACGCAAGGGCAATGGGAGGCCTAAAGGGACACCAAGTGGAGGGTGAAGTTTCCCAGCTGTTCTAAGCATTGCGGGAAGTGGAGTTCGGCTGCGTTAGTAACTGTGGGGAACATCCTGTGCATAGATGGGACCCACCGCAAGTGGGAGAAGCCCATAAAGTGAGATGACAAAAGGGACTAGATACTTTGAAAAGTCACTGTGATGGTCTGCTCAACCACATGACTAAGGAATCGTGTGGGGACAACGAGTTGATTGTCTCTTGTGGTGAAAGTGTACAAACCCTGCAGAGTCAAAACTATTCGAATAGCCATGCCCACGGTCAAGGGCGGACATGGGAACTTAACCAGATATAGTTCTATTTCAAAATGCTTTATGGATGGGAATGGAAAAGTGGAGGGCAGCGGAAAGCCCTGATTTGACTTGTCCTGGGTGTCGTCCCAGTGGTAATGTAAGCGATTATAATACTGAAATGTTAGCATATGGTGCGGATGCCATGTAATGGTGGATGGAATCTGGATCGCTATTATTATTGCATTCCTTTACACATTATGTTTTTGTGCAAAACTGCTAGGTCTCAGGAAATTTTTATGTATTATATTTTTAAATAATGATGACACTTCTCACAAAATAAAATGTCAGGAAGAATAAATAGAGTCATAAGACAAGAAGATGGCTGTTGGTGGTAAACACATAAAGTTGTAGGTGGATTCATGTCGATCATAAAGAGGAAACGATGGTGTGAATTCTGGGAGAAATAAACTGGTGGAGCCTAAATGAATATATAGACTAAATAGATGACCTAAATGATTTTTGAAGAATTAGAGAGTGCAAAGGTAATTGCTGGATTAATTCTTGGGAGTTGTTGGCTATAATGGGATTAATAGGCTTTGATCAAATACTGGATGGATGAATCGGATTTTTGGGGAATTTGGAGGTACGAAAACAATTATGGGAGAATAATCTTGATCAATGATATCCTTGGTGGATGTATACTAGTGAATCGTAGATTTGATCGCTGATATTCTTGGTGGAGGTATTCTAGTGAATTAGTTAGAGATAGATAATGAAAAATAAGGTTGATTATTGGAAGAGCAAATTATGGTTGTGGATCAATAACAAAAGAATTGGATTGTTAGGAATTTAGAATACAAAAGATATTGGTGGATAAAATAAATGATATTAGATAAATGAGTCGCTAACTGTTTGGAGTTTTAGGCAGCAATTGATCGGTGGATTATATAAATGATGATACTCGCTGTTTGGGGATTTAGGCAACAATTGATTGGTGGATTGTATAATTGATGATATTCGCTGTTTGGAGTCTTAGATAGCGAACAATATAGAAAGAGTAAGATCAGTGGACTAATTAAATAATGTCACTTGCTGTTTGGAGTCTTAGACAGCAGCCAATAAAGAAAGTGTATTTTCGGTGGATTAAGTCAATTATGGTAATCGTTGTGTGGAGTTTAGGTAGCAACCATAACACTATGATTAAATAATATTAATGCTACCAAAAGCGATTTTGGCAAATAAAATAACCCAAGCCTCTCCTTTGATAAGCCATGCATACTATTTATTTGCATTCTGTGTATTGGCTCACGGAGCACGGTGGTTTGTGCTCACACTCGCTTTCACAACAAATCCAGAATCAGGAATCAGGTCACTTCGCCTCAGCAACACGATTGGACATGATGGAAGAGAAGATGAAGAAGTCAAGGGCTAGGCCGCGAACCTCCAGTTGGCTACCTGTGGGCATGTCCTGAAGGTCCCACCTGTGTGCTTCGTTTTTCCGCTACTGCAATTTAATGATTTCGGCCTAATTGGCCCATGAGTAAGTTTACTATTATATTTACGCTTCCGCATGATATGTACTTTGATATTCAGAACTGTAATCTGTGAACGCTATCTACTGATCCAAGGAATAGTGCGGTGGAATCATAGAGGAAATCCGGATTGTAAAATCTGGGTCCCTACACAAGGTTCATGGATATTCAAGTGTCAAGGATGGGATATTATATTACTAGATTGTCAAGCGGGTGTTTAGCTACCTTATGAGTAACATACATTTGCATATAAAGTAAAGCATGCAGTTTTGATAATTTAAATGAACATAATCTCATATGAAATATGCCTCAAAATGATCAAAATATTGGCTTGCCTGGATCAAAATCTTGGGGGTTCTTGCATTGCTTCAATTGGGGGCTCATTCACACCTTCGAGTTCTACTCGGGAAAACGTACTAGAAAAGTAAACGCAGACGAGCGAAAACAAATAAATTCCAAATAAAATTTAGCTGAACTCAAAATTGAACAAAACCTGTACCAATAGGTAGATCTTGGTTTTAGAAAAATTTAGAAACAAGTTTCGTTAAATTTGGAGTTACAACAAGAGAGAACGAGCTCCTCAAAGATTTATTGTCAGGGAAAATCCCCAAAAACAAAAGATGGGAGCATTTCTGGTCAGCAGTGACTGACGTGTGGGCCCAATATCATTAACTACTAAAGGCCAATTAAGGCAATCATTAGTTGGGCTTAATTACAGCGCTAATTAAATCGCACGGCTACAATCTCCTCGTCGTGAGGAAGGCGGAGCGGGTCCGTGGTGAGGGGGGCCACGGTGGTCTGATGGCATCAGCAAAATGGGCTCCATGGCCTTGCGCGCATCCCTGGGAGAAGTGGAGTGACTTGATTTGGCCTGGCAGAGGCTGACGGCGAGCATGGCGGTGGCCAAAACAGGGGAAGGTGCTAACCAACGGAGCAAGGCACTAGAATCCAATTAAGTGGCATGGGAGCATCTACCGGTGATTTTGAACTCACTCGAGGCCTTGGCGGTGGTTGGGGTGGAGCTGAAGGAGAACCTGCGTGACGGCAAGGTGGCTTCGGCGCGAGCTCGTTGGGGAGGTAGGACAAGCCGGCGGAGGTTGGGTCAGCCTTAGGGGGTTCGGGAGAAGCTCTGGCCTCCAGGAATTGGAGCAAGGCTCGACAGTTTGCTAGGGCAAACGGACATCGAAGTTGGGGAAGATTACGGCTGTCGGCAACCTACAGGGTAAGACAGAGCAATTAGATGAGGGAGGATGGGAGAGAGTAATGGTGAACTCAGGGAGAAGCTCATGAGGTCCCGACATCCACCACTGGAGCTAGCGACGGAGACTGCCGGTGGAAGAGCCTATAGCAGAGGAGGTGGTGAGCTCAGGCGGATGGGGGAGGTGGAAGGGGAAACCAAGTGGGAGATGGTGGAGTGGGAGACAAGGCTCGGGCATTCTCTTATAGCTGGTCGAGGGAAGATGCTGGCGCCGAGGAGCCTCCGGTAGCGGTGCGACGGCCGTGCGGGTGGCGTCAGCTTTGAGTGGCTATAGCTTAGGGCGCGGTAGGCGAAGCTCTCCACAGTGGCACGAAAAGGCAGCGAGGACCACAACTTGTCACGGTGCGGGTAAAGTCATCCCGACAGTGCATTCGTTGGACCGACGGTCGCAGGAGGGTGGAGCGGAAAATGAGGCAGAGAGGATGGCTGCTACCGGGGCTGGCGTGGGCCATGATAGCGTAGGCACGGCAAGGCCGGACCACGGCAGTGCAGTGAGGTGAAGTAGGGATGCGACCGGTCAAAGCAAACGAGGTAGCGCGAGAGACGACCGAGCGGTGTCGTCGTCCTCTTCAACCGAGCAGGGGAAGAGTGATCTGACAGGCAGGTAGGGCGCCAGACCATGGCCAAACTGTGCGCACATGTGGGAGGCAAACGCCAAGGAGCTGCCATGGCAGAGCACTGAAGACAAGGCGGTCACCGCTGAAGACGAGGTGGTCGTCGTCCTGTGTTAGTGAGGGAACAGCACGGCTGAGGGGAGAGATAGGAAGAAGAAGGAAAAGGAGGAAGCAGCTGGGGAGGAACGACTAATAAAATAGGTGCTGGAGAAGGAAAGGGTTTGCAAAAGAAAATTTGAATTCCCAACCAAATTTTTGAGTGGCAAACGGTAACTAGATTTGACTTCTTTGAAATTGCAAGAAGATTTTGAATTCTTTGCACTAGCACAAAAGTTTTCCCAGAAATGGGATGTTACACTTCTCTTGTGTTGAGGGAGAGTTTTCTGAGAGAGTTTTTGGCTGTGGTTTGTCAAATTTATTTTTCTACAGCTTTGAAACTTTCATTTTGAAAATTTTTCTGCAATTTTGAAGTATTGCCAATGTATTCATCAATGAGGAGATTGTTAGACCATGTGAATAGGTTGTGCTACTGTGATGATGAACAATTGATATGGGTTGAATTGGAATTTGTATTTGTGAAAGTTTCACTTGATGCACTTGTGCAAAAACTGAAAAGTGCTGAAGTAATCAGGTATTGCGGTCTGATCGCTCTGTTAAGGGCGGTCCGACTGGTTTGTGGTCTAGTTGAATTGGCTCGTGTTTATAGGTGAATTATGTTGTACTATGCGTATGTGGATTGATGTTAGTTAAGTTAGAGAGAACTTGTGTTAGAAAAATGTTTTTTAGTCTTTGCATATGAGGTTGAGCATAGAGACGATCATGGTCGATGCACAAAGAGTCCCAGGACTAGGATAGAAGATCCGAGGTTCAGACGGTCGAGGATGTCACGAGATGGTGGCTCATGCTTGGGCACGTGGAGAACAAATGTGGATGATGTGTGGATGAGCTACAGGAGGTGCGGTCCTGGAGGTTTCGACACAAACTCGTTTTGGAAGGGTTTTGGGTCCCTTGGCAGCAAGATTTGGCTTAGGACTCGAATTCGTGATCTTTTCGATTAGGACTCGAATTTATGATCTATCCGAAGAGGATTCTTAAGGTGTCAGAAGATATAAATAGAGTCGGAGAGGCATAGCAGATGTACGATGACTTTTTGGAGAAGATTAAGGAGAGTTTAGTTTTGGCTAGATTTTTAGGGGTGCTTTTGAGTGCACTTTGTTAACCCATGGAAATCTAGCAATAAACATCACCTTGAATCAATCTTATTCTTGATTTGCTCGAAAAATGCTAGTGATTGCATTTAGGTCAAAGCTTACGACTACGTGAAAGGGTGTTGAATCGCTGCTGGGAAAACAGAGGAAATACGAGTACTTGAAGGCTTAGGTGATCGAGAAGTTCTGCTCTTAGTGTTGAAATTCTCGAGTACATGCTAAGCAGTCAAAGTTCAAGTACATGCAAGTTCGTTTACGTGAAAATTGGTCGAAGTTCAAGCATGTGGAAAACAATCATAGTTTACGAGTGCTAACTGATTGAAGATTAGAGTATAGAGCAATCATAGTTTATGTACACAGAAGTGGTTGAAGGTTATGACTGTCAGTAGTGGTCAAAGTTTACGACTGGTAAAGAGTTTACGATACCTGAACGATCGAGCAAGCGGTCAAGCACTGAACAGTCAAAACCATCATTAAAAAATTACCATCGGTAAGAGTTTACGACAGCTGAGCGGTTAAGTACTTAGCGGTCGGAACCATTATCAAGCACTAAGAAATTTTAAAAAATAGAAGCAATCATTATTCTATCTAATTACGGTATCCGATTCTACAGATCACATCAATTATATATTGCTGCCTGGCCAGGGCGATCCGTATGTACATGCATCTACCAAGTTAATTCCAGCTGCGTATGCATGCTAGCGGGGTAGTCTACTGTTCGATTATTACACGATCGATGCATGATCAGTAGCAGCAGGCGACCGAGCGCGCATGCATGCTGGCAGCTAGCGCTAGCTGATACGTACGTAGCTATAAGCTAGTTGCATATGCTTACGCTAGCTAGCTAGCTAGCTGCAGGTAATTAAGGTACGTACCGGCAGCAGGTGCTACACTGCAGCTAACGTACGTACTGTATATACGTCTAATCCCGTAGAAGGCGCGAGTGATACATATATTCATGCATGAGGAGCGAGAGAGAGAGAGAGAGAGAGAGAGAGAGAGAGAGAGGGAGAGAGAGATCGGAAGATGAGATGGATGTACGTTAGGTATGATCGATGGATCCAGCATGCGGTGCAACAAGACAACGAACAAATTAAAGCCAGCCTATACAGCAGCTGGCTAGCTAGCTAGCTAGAGGGCGGAAGGATATGGATCGAGTACTCAGCTGGCGAGTTTTTTACGTACCAAAAAGAGGATGATATATATTTGCAAATATAATACAAAATCGTATTATGAACATTAATTTTATTTTACACATATAATAAAATATATACATACAAGCATATCCCCATTAGTTATTTTCTGTGCAAAAATATACAAGACATTTAGAATATAAAAATATCTTTGTAAACGATTTTCTTGATAACCTTAAAAACACTCGGGGCCTCATGTCTAAAAACATCCAGAACCATGTGTCTGGCAGCATTCATGTGTAATCTCATAATAGAGTACATAGCATAAGTTTTTACTTGAGATGTTTCGTGCAAAAATCTAATGGAGTAAACCCCTGTGAGTTAAAAATATGCAAGCAAATTTGGACAATTAAAACATAGGAAGAACAATAAAAAATATGAGTGCCATGGTTGATAGTATCATTACACAGAGTACGCATAGAAATTTAGGCAACACAAATCTGGATAACTAAAACACAGTACGAACAATAAAAAAAATACGAGTAGCCCCTCCAAAATCAGAATGTATCATGAAGAAAAAGTTATCATGTCATATATATCAACTTCTTTTCCAAACATGTTTGGTCAGAAATCAGAGATTTAATATTCTAGCTCCATTAAACAGATATGATGACCAAAACAACTCTTAAACACATCCTCTATTGGACAAAAAGGGCAGCCTGGATGGTACAGCCTGTTGCTAGAGAAATTGCACACTCAACCAACTTAGGGAACAACAAAAGAAAATAAGGAAATATAGGTGTAGATTAACATATAACCTGCGAAACGAAACTACAAGCTTACACCTGTCATCTAGGACAAGACTAAACATAGGAAAACCAGATGGTTTCATCTTCTAAATTAATTCTATGGACTTACAGAAACTTGTTGACAGTTTTGAACACAATACTATGTTTATCAAACATATTATTCTTGAAACCTGACAGCTAATACAGCAAGCAGAAAAGAACTAAAGAAGCCTCACCTAAAAGAAAGCATTTCTGAAACAGGCCTTGCAACAGGCATTTGCATGAACAGAGTGTTTGTAAAGAACTCCAGTCTCTGACTGGCATCCAGATTTTTAGGAACATTTGCAGCAGATTCCTTAATGGTCAGAAGTGAATACAATCGTTTGATCAAGTCCTTCTGGATTCCATTACTCAAAGATAGATTAAATTAATGGCTAGAGAGAGATGCAATAACAGGAGTGTTATCTAACCGTTAATTTAACAACTCCAAAATGAATTACAATACTAAAGATGAAAGCACACGATCTTGGTATATTTATCTGGGAATGGAGAGCCAAAGGTATCAAGATTCAAGAGAACTATTTGAAGTTTTCATTAATATGAAAAATTGAAATAGTGTAACCCTATATATGCAAATATGTAAACCAGAACAAGTGATATGCATGGACTATGTTCTGTCAAAGGATAAATCAACAAGCCAACAAGGCCTTTCACTAGATGAGAAATAAGTCAGAACAATGGCATATCCTTGATCCCTTGATGAGCACAAGGCAACAAGGGACAAAGTATAGGTAAATTGGATCGTTAGATAAATATTACTAAAGAAGAGAGCAAGTGCCTTTTTTTATCTTGGCAAGGTCGCTGCCATTGGTTCCACAAATAAAACCTATATACTTGCAAGGAATAACAACTTCAGTTGTTGTACCTGTTGGTGTAGCCACTTGGTTTTCACTGTTGATGAGCACAAGTCAGAACAATGCCATGACCTTTTTTTTAAAAAAAAAGGAGATTTTGCTTCAGTTTTTTAAAATGTGTTTAAGGATGGCACTGTTACAGAGTTATCTATGGCTTCAAGACTAAAACTTCGGACATAGGTTCACATACATGGATTTTTCGAAGTTTTTAGGGCCTAAAATATTTCAATTGAATGAGAAATCCTAGTTTTTTAGCAAGATCGAAGTGTAAGGATTCCTTGATGGTCAAAAGTGAATACAATCGTTTGATCAAGTCCTGGATTCCATTACTCAAAGATAGATTAAATTAATGGCTAGAGAGAGATGCAATAATAGGAAAATCAAAAACTCAACAAGAAAATAAGACAATATCACTCCAGGATCATTTGGCCAATTGAGATTATTGAAGAGGTGGCCTTCAGGTCTTGCTCTATTTATCTGAGTCCAATCGTCATTGTTACAACTAACATTCATAAAGAAAGGGAATTAGGAATGAAATGGCACAACGGCATACAAAGCTGACTAACAGGTTAGAACAGAAGAAATTATAAACAAAATAGGAGAGCTCATATTAAATAAAAGAACTTCGTGATGAACAACTTCATATAGGTCTTGAATAGCATCAAGACCATTAACTGCCCCCCTCCTCATATCAGGGGACTCGATCGGTTTCTTTCTACAAAAAAAATTTGACAACCATATACAATAGAATAGTCCAATCACCAAACAATCCAGAAGTACATTTCAAGAGCTTGGATTAAAATGTTAAACTGTCCAAGGATCAAAATGCATCAGAAAAGAAGATTTCCAAACTATTCGAGAAGATTTTCCCCATCCTGGAAAAAGTTCATGCCGCCCCTGCACTTTTGCAGTCCAAATCACCCCTTGAACATTAAAACCAGGTCAAACTTAAGCACATGTAAACCGTTTATAAAAAAATAAAACTTGATGTGTTTTATTTATTAAAAAAGCAAGCAACTCTTCCATTTGTATTTTTTAATAAACGTCCTTCACAAATTATATATGGAGGTAATAATTATTTGATGCACCTAGTATCCCTACAAATGAAACCGCTAAGTTTATGCTAAAGTTTGCCATGACAAAAACAAATCTGCCGGTTGTTGGCTCTGGTCCAATATGGGTACCTGCAAATGCAGGAAATCAACTATGATACAGCATGTTATTTAAATTAACCCGGGAAAGTACAAAAAATACTTGTGGTAAATACAAAACCTGCATAGCTTGTTATTGGTATATGCTTAATAAAAGTTGTTTTTGTTGTAAATATTGCGGTATAAGCATAATTCTCAATTTAATTCCATCAATAATTATAATAGTCCAAGCATGGTAAACATGGTATATAAATGACTTAACTAATATATTAACATGCGAATCAATTAAGTCATTGCAAAAGTAACATATGCTCAACATAGATGTCCATATATGTACGGAATTAGCATGGCGACAGGAAAACAAGAGAATCTACATGCTAATCTCTATGTAGTCTTAACATATATGATTAAATCCAGCATATGTTCAACAGATTGAAGTATATTAAGTGCTCTCAGAAAGCGAGTTGCACAAGATTTAATCTTGGCCCTCTCTGCCATGACAAATTCACTCTTGATTAAATATGATGGTTGCAGATTAAATCTTGAGCTAATAATGAATCTTGCTTACAGTTAAAACAAGTAATAGATCAACAAATCAGCATGCTATATACTGCAGAAGCATTCACAAATCATTCTTTCATTCTTTTAAAGAGAACATCAATGATTTAACAGATCAATTGCTTCGGCACAGTCCAGAATAAACAGAAACAGTACTGTGGACTGAACAAAGATCTACTGACCTTGCACCGCAGAAACTAAAATATAGCAGTTAAAGCAAATTGTTAGTATTAGCTCAAGAGTAATCTACCATCTCAATCATAGATAATCTCTGTTTTTGTCTTATTTCATCACAGAGCAAATAATTCACAGAACCAATCTTTGCAAATCCTCACTAAACAACCTTCACCGGTATATGAAAATATATCACCAGACTGCACAGAGGCAAGAACAAAATACTCACTGCAGGGGTGATACTCAAAATCACCTGAAGTGACTGTAAAATGAGCAAGGCACGCGATTGCGCTATCCCAGAAAACCAATGACCCCACAAACCGAGCAGGGAGATGGTCGCCGGAGATATACAATGCCCTTCTTCCCGTCTCAGCCGCAGCCAAGAGGAAGTCGAGGTAGAGGTTGCCGCACAAGACCACGTGAGTATTCCGGCCAAGAATACTCAAATCACAATACAAATCTCGTAGTGATTTTCCCGGTCAAAGCTCAGATCAAGACCCCCAATCAAGGGTCAAGTCCCTCGGCTGCCGGCGGAACAGAAGAACCGACCAACAGCCCAAAGACCAAGGATCGCCGACGGAGATTAAAGACAGGAGGGGAAGAGAGAGCTCACTGTTTTTCGCCTTCCCAAAGAGAGGAGAGGCCCAGGCTTTATAGCGGAGCGGAGAGAAGAGGGGAACAGCGGGCTGCGGTGTGGCTGGCATCGAAACGCCCGCGCCGACGCCACCTCCGTCTCCAACGCCCCCATGACCCGGCCACCGCCATCGCCCCGAGGAAGGCGTCAGATCCGGATGAACCGCGCCCACTCGCACCGGCCTCTCGGGAGGAGACGAGGTCTCCTCCTTATCTCCTCAGTCAGCCCACCGACAGGTGGGCCCCACCGGCTTTTTTTATTTTTTTTTCTCAATTGGGAAATTCCCAAAAAGCCCTCACAGATACAACAGTCTCCACCAATTTATCAATTGATAAAAGATGTCCAATGTCTTGTTTGATATACAGCTGTTCGACGATGGGTACCTTGCGGGTTTGAAGCCAAACCTAGCGACAAGGACTACGACTCTGCACAGACAAAGGAGGAGTTCGCCTTGATCCAATGCCTTGGTGTGAGAATTTTCGCCCAAATCACATTCTGTACTTGGCGGCTTGCCCTTTCCCTCTCGGGTTGGGACATTCTGGTCATGTCCCCGTATCTATCTCATGAGTGCTCAAGAAAGTATACCCTCAACTTTCTTTGATCGCGACTTCACGATCTCACTCACGTAGGTGAATTCTTCTAGGAGTTCTGTAGGATGATTCCCGAAGTCATATAGACATCGAATTCATTAAAAATTAATGCTCAACCTTCCATACAGAAAGAGCACTGCAGCTAATGGGACCCGTTAGATGTGCTCTCTAATCTCACTCAGTTTGTTGTCCTAGAGCCTAGTTCACGGGATCTCCGATCTCCTAGGATAGGTTACTACCAATGTGAGCCTTTAGACGGGTATGAGCCCCATTCCCTGAGACGCTACTTGGATGGCCTTCCGCGCCAATCCTTTAGTGAAAGGATCTGCCAAGTTCCTTTCAGACTGGATGTATTCTACAGAAATAACACCCGTCTCTCTAGCATGCCTTACCGACTTAAGTCGCCTTTTAATGTGTTTTGAGGGCTTCATATTGTCCTTCCTACTCTTCGCCTTAACCAGAACAGTTTGGTTATCACAGTAGGTTAATATGGCTGGAATAGGCTTTTCCAGCGCAGGCAGGTCAGAAAGGAGTTCTCGAATCCATTCTGCCTCTACAGCCGCTGAATCAAATGCTACCAATTCAGCCTCCATGGTGGATCGTGTAAGAATAGTCTATTTAGAAGACATCCACGACACGGGCCCACCTGCTAGAGTGAATACATAATCACTCGTAGCCTTCATGTCATCTGAGTCACTGATCCAATTAGAATCACTGAATCCTTCCAAGACTGCCGGATGACCCGAGTAATGTATTCCCAAATTAGAGGTTCCCTTCGAATATCTTAGTACTCTTTCTAGTGCTATCCAATGATCATCTCCTGGATTGGACGTATAACGACTCAATCTGCTTACAGCATATGAGATGTCTGGCCTCGTTGCACTAGTTAGGTACATCAGAGATCCTATGATTTGAGAATATTTAAGTTGATCATTCCCATGCCCGGTGTTCTTATGTAGCTTTGCATTTGGATCATAGGGTGTAGCTGCTGGCTTACAGTCCATAAATCCAAATCTGGTTAGGACTTTATCCACATAATGGGATTGTGAAAGAGTAATCTCATTCTCACCCTTTATAAGCTTAATGTTTAAGATAACATCAGCTTCACCCAGATCTTTCATATCAAAATTCTGGGAAAGGAAAGATTTTGTGCTATTGATCACATCTATGTTGATCCCAAATAGCAATATGTCATCTACATAGAGTGACACCTTCGCCCCCACTAAACTGATAGTAGACACATTTATCGGCTTCATTTACACAAAAGCCGACTGACGTCATCGTACTATCGAATTTCTCATGCCATTGCTTAGGAGCTTGCTTTAGACCATACAAAGATTTAATCAATCGACATACTTTCCTTTCTTGCCCTTCAACCACAAATCCTTCAGGCTGTTGCATATAAATCTCCTCATCCAACTCTCCGTTTAGGAAAGCGGTCTTTACATCCATTTGATGTACTAGAAGTTTGTATGCAGCGGCTAGCGCTAAAAGCACTCGAATTGTGGGTAAACGAGCCACAGGAGAGTATGTGTCAAAATAGTCTTCACCTTTTTTCTGCGTGAAACATTTAGCCACTAAACGGGCCGTGTACTTTTCAATAGTACCATCAGGTCTACGCTTTCTTTTAAAGATCCATTTGCAACCTACTGGCTTACAACCAAGCGGGAGATCTGCAATTTACCAAATTCTGTTAGCTATGATGGAGTCCATCTCGCTATGGACTGCCTCCTTCCAGTAATCCACATTCGGAGATGCGTATGCCTCTGAAAGGGTTCGTGGTTCCTCATCCACGACATAGGTGACAAAGTCATCGCCAAGTGACTTCTCGGTCCTCTGTCTCTTACTCCTCCTCAACTCCAAATCTGGAACGGTGTTATCCACACTATGAAGAATAGAGAGATCATCTATACTGATATGGCAACTGTCTTCATTCGGTCCCATAGGAAACACATGCTTAAAGAATGTCGCATCACGAGATTCCATCACTATATTTGTAGCGATGTCACTCACCTCGGATTTGATCACTAGAAATCTATAAACCGTGCTATTAATAGCATATCCTAGAAAGACACAATCAACAGTCTTAGGACCAAGCTTCCTTTTCTTCGGAACGGCACATGCACTTTTGCAAGGCATCCCCACGTTCGAAGAAAGGATAAGTTGGGTTTTCTCCTCTTCCATCCTTCATAGGGCGTTTCTTCTTGATTGCGAGGTGGAACCCTATTCAGGTCATAATTAGCTGTGAGAACTGCCTCACCCCACCAATAGTCCGGCATACCTGAACTCTGAAGCATGGCGTTAACCAAGTCACAAAGAGTTCGGTTCTTCCTTTCGGCTATTCCATTAGATTGGGGTGAGTATGGTGGAGTAACTTCATGAATTATTCCTCTTTCTTCACAGAATTGGGAGAACTCATGTGAGACGTATTCACCGCCTTGGTCCGATCTTAACCGTTTGATTTTCTTTTCTAGTTGATTTTCAACTTCAGCTTTATAGATTTTAAAATATTCAAGTGCTTCATCTTTCGACTTAAGTAGATAAATATAGCAATACTTAGTCGCATCATCTATGAGAGTTAAGAAGTATCGTTTGCCACCTTTAGTTAATATTCCATTCATCTCACAAAGGTCAGAATGGATTAGTTCAAGTGGAGAAGTGCTCCGCCCTTCAACGCTATGAAACGGTTTTCGGGGCTGCTTAGCTTGCACACACACTTCACACTTTGAACCTTTCTCATAATTATAGTTAGGAATTAAACTCATCTTACTCAACCGCATAATGGCTTCAAAATTAACATGACATAACCGTGAATGCCAAATATCATGAACTTTATTGCAATGGGAAACATTATAAACGTTTACATTATTCAAATCAAGAATGGATAAGCGGAACATGCCTCAGCTATCATAGCCTTTGCCCACAAAATTACCAAACTTGGTCAAAATGACCTTATTTGACTCAAATACAAGCTTTATTCCTTGCCTGCACAGCATTGACCCACTTAGGAGATTGCGAGTTATAGCAGGCACATATAGCACGTCTCTTAGGATGAGTGTTTTGCCCGAGGTAAGCTTCAGGCAAACCTGTAGTCCAATCCCACGTACTGTCACGGCAGCTCTATTGCCCATTAGGACGGATCCACCACCTTCACCCTGAAATGAAGAGAAACAAGATCGATCAGCACATATATGTCTAGTAGCACCTGTATCAATCCACCAATCAATAGATGGACTTGCCATAAAGGCCATAGGTACATACTCTTCTGAGCTAGAGCTAGACAGCGCGACATTGACCTCAGCCTTGCGGCTCTTGTGCTAACCCGGAGATGGACCCCTGCCCTTCCGATTGCGGCAATAATTGGCCTTATGGCCAGCCTCACCGCAAACAAAGCAGACGATGTCCTCCTTTTTCTTCTTCATTTTCTTTGGTTGGAGCTTGACTTGGGGCTGATTCTTGAATTTGGGTTTCCTAGGGCCTCCAGTTCTCTTGACCTCCACCTGATGAGCTTGAATCTAAGCCTTTCCCGTACCGTCACCGGCTCTAGCACGCTCTTCGGCATTGATGGCGGCTGACAGCTCATTAAGTGTCAAGCGCTCCTTTATATGTCTACGAGCGGTCACAAAGTCACACCACGAAGGCGGTAACTTAGCCAGGATGACATTTACTTGGAATTTCTCTGGCAGGATGCAGTCGTACTAACTTAAGTCACGTACATGGAGTTGAAGCTCATGGAGCTGCTCCATCACCGACCGCCCCTCTACCATCTTATAATTCAAGTAATTTGCAGTTATGAATGACTCATTTCCGTTGTCTCCTTCGGAGTACTTCTCATCAAGTTCGTCCCAGAGTTGTTTGGCATCCTTGAAGTTCACGTAGACGTCGAACAGCCGGTTAGATAAGACTACTAACAAACGAGCTAAGACTGAGTTGTTCGCATCCTCCCATCACATCATTTCAGGAATTTCCAATGGAAACATTGGATGATTCGAAATGACCCAAAAGAGTTTGAGATCAATCAGCCATAACTTCGTTTTAGCTTGCCAACGTTTAAAGTTGACACCGTCAAAAATCTCCGGCTTAACAACGTCAGACGATGAAGCCATTTCTTTAATGATTGGTTTTCTGGATTGTTGTAAATATTGCGGTATAAGCATAATTCTCAATTTAATTCCAGCAAAAATTATAATAGTCCAAAGCATGGTAAACATGGCATATACATGACTTAACTAATATATTAACATGCGAATCAATTAAGTCATTGCAAAAGTAACATATGCTCAACATAGATGTCACATATATGTACAGAATTAGCATGGTGACAGAAAAACAAGAGAATCTACATGCTAATCGCTTTGAAGTCTTAACATATATGATTAAATCCAGCATATGTTCAACAGATTGAAGTATATTAAGTGCTCTCAGAAAGCGAGTTGCACAAGATTTAATCTTGGCACTCTCTGCCATGACAAATTCTCTCTTGATTAAATATGATGGTTGCAGATTAAATCTTGAGCTAATAATGAATCTTGCTTACAGTCAAAACAAGTAATAGATCAACAAATCAGCATGCTATATACTGCAGAAGAATTCACAAATCATTCTTTCATTCTTGTAAAGAGAACATCAATGATTTAATAGATCAATTGCTTCGGCACAGTCCAGAATAAACAGAAACAGTACTATGGACTGAACAAAGATCTACTGACCTTGCACCGCAGAAACTAAAATATAGCAGTTAAAGCAAATTGACAGTATTAGCTCAAGAGTAATCTACCATCTCAATCATAGATAATCTCTGTTTTTGTCTTATTTCATCACAGAGCTAATAATTCACAGAACCAATCTTTGTAAATCCTCACTAAACAACCTTCACAGGTATATGAAAATATATCACCAGACTGCACAGAGGCAAGAACAAAATACTCACTGCAGGGGTGATACTCAAAATCACCTGAAGTGACTGTAAAATGAGCAAGGCATGCGATTGCGCTGTCCCAGAAAACCAATGACCCCACAAACCGAGCAGGGAGATGGTCGCCGAAGATACAATGCCCTTCTTCCCGTCTCAGCCGCAGTTAAGAGGAAGTCGAGGTAGAGGTTGCCGCACAAGACCACGTGAGTATTCCAGCCAAAAATACTCAAATCACAATCCAAATCTTGCAGTGATTTTCCCGATGAAAGCTCAGATCAAGACCCCCAATCAAGGGTCAAGTCCCTCGGCTGCCGGCGGAACAGAAGAACCGACCAATAGGCCAAAGACCAAGGATCACCGACAGAGATTAAAGAGTGGAGGGGAAGATAGAGCTCACTGTTTTTCACCTTTCCGAAGAGAGGAGAGGCCCAGGCTTTATAGCGGAGCGAAGAGAAGTGGGGAACAGTGAGCTGCGGTGTGGCTGGCGTCGAAACGCCCGCGCCGACGCCACCTCCGTCTCCAACACCCCCATGACCCAGCCGCCGCCATCGCCCCGAGGAAGGCGTCAGATCTGGATGAACCGCGCCCACTCGCACCGGCCTCTCGGGAGGAGACAAGGTCTCCTCCTTATTTCCTCAGTCGGCCCACCGACAGGTGGGCCCCACCGGCACCTTTTTTTATTTCTTTTCCCAATTGGGAAATTCCCAAAAAGCCCTCACAGATACAACAGTTTTCCCCGTAGAATATTGACCTAAGAGCATAACCATTGGCTTTGCATCAAAATCACTATTTGTCTGCAACAGGGTTGATATTACTTTGTACATAAGTAGCTTTCTTTGAAGATCAAGCCACAAGGAGACGACAACAATAAGAAATATAAAGACACAATAAAGTAGCCATTTGAACTCGTACAAAAACTAGATACTAAGGATACAAGAAATTTACCAGTAACGGGAAACAAAATCATTGAATATGTACGTAACTTCCAAGTACTTCAATTTTTTGACATAGTCTTTTTAAGCCATCAATGACAGAAGTAACAATAGTCAAACGTATCTGGGTATTAAAAACACCACAAAAAGATCAGCACACATGATGCATGTGCCATTCAAGAAATTAGTATCATTTGACAACAATAGTTTATATTGAGCATAAGGCCATACTATTTAACTTTATAGCATACAAATCTACGTTGTTTAATATTGAACAACAGAAACAAACCCATTGTTACTCGATGATAACATAAACCTTCCAGTGGCAGCACAGAGTGTGATTGAATACATCAAACAGGCCACCAGGTCCTGCATCAAAAGGGAAGTACTGAATCGTGTATTACGCAGTACTCAATGGTGCTTGCTCTCAAACAGGCCTTTAGGTCCTACACGGTAGAATTGTATGATGTGTGGGAATGAAAACAATTAGTAACTATTGTAGTTACAGACCAAACAGAGAGAGTAATTGTTTTAACTAAAACCATCTATGATATTTATAAATCACAGGCGGTTTTTAACTAAAAACCGTCTGTGATGATAACTATCACAGACGGTTTTTAGTTAAAAACCGTCTGTGATACTCTTTTCTACCCCTAAACCTATTTCTGTTTATTGGCTAGCCTCAGGAAATGCTAGCCATGCCGTCTGAAACAAACAGATCAACATGTACATGTATACATCCAATTCACATCTCAATTCATTTCACAAACATAAAACATCCATTTCGCAAATCAATTAATTGAAATGAAAACAAGCAAATATAGTATGAAACACAATACACATTTTATTTTTATTAAGATTAGAGACTACCATTACAGGAACAGACAGACAAACAACAAACAACAAGGAGTAGGAGAACAACAAACAGGTTGTCCATCTAGCTAACACAACAAGAACAGAGAAAAGCAAAGATCCTCTATGCCTAGGTCTTCTCGCCTTTGATGTAGCACACGAGCTGGATGTCTTTGACGTCCACCATCGTCGGCGTTGATTGAGCGCTGCCTTATGCATCGTCTGCTTCGTGGGGCTATTATGGTATGGGTCAAGGAGGAGGAGGAGAACAACAAGGAGGAGGAGTACAGCAAAGAGGAGGAGAACAGCAAGGAGGAGAACAGCAAAGAGGAGGAGAACAGTAAGGAGGAGAACAGAAAGGAGGCTGGGTTCTAGTGATTATTTATAGGGAAGGGAGTATGAAATTTTTGGCGCGGGGACGGAGAGGTGGAGCTACGATCCGTGGGGTGAGGATTGGTGGATTTCTATTGGCTAGGATTGGGTTGAGGAGGATCGATGGGCCCAGCGGTCAGATTATCACCGACGGTTGATAGCTAGAACTGTCTGTGATGAATGAATATCACAGACGGTTCTATATGCCAACCGTCTGTGAATTAGAGCACAAAATTTTATATACCGATGCAATATAAACAACTAGTATGAAAAGATAAAATAGCAAAGTTTTATATAGCTTATATATACTCATTTGAAAGGTTTCAATGAGATCTACAACTTTTCAGTTGAAGCAAAATCTAAATTCCGAAAGGAAGACCAAGAAAAAGGGAAAAAAATAGAAACCAAAAACTTGTGACGCAGGTTTAGGTCCAAAGATGGCTGATTTTGGGGTCTTGGAGGGCAATTGGCCCAAGCAGGTCATTTTTTGGATCGGGATCGTCGTTAGCTTTCCAACAAGTACAAGAACGTTGAAAACGAACACCGTATGCAAAAGTTATGCCCGTTTTACTGAAGGTGTCTCAAAACTGGATCCTACTCAGACTCAGGTGGGAAATTATGAAATTTTGGAGAATTGCAAGGCGGGAAACATATCACAGATGGTTTTTAATACGAACCGTCTGTGATAACTTCATTATCACATACGGTTTTTATTATCTGTGAAGTATCACAGACGGTTAGAAATCAACTCGGTTGCCTAGTGAGTAAAGGGGGATTGTTGCCTAGTGAGTAAAGGGGGATTGGAAATCAACTCGGTTGTGGACTAATAAGACCGACACTTTGTTTGCTTCTAGGACCCGGTTGCTTATTGCTTGTAAATGATCGCATCCTTGCCTGTGTGCATTGCATACATAACATATGTGCTTTTGTTGGAAGCAATCTATTCTAATTTGTGTCTAGAATTTTCATCAGCACATCTTTTTTTTCTAATTTGTTACTGACAGTGAGACCTAGCTTATAGTATCATAGACTCATAGTACACTCAGTAATTGTTGGAGTTGAGCTCCTCACAATTAATAGTGTTTAGTAGGTAAATCTTTAATTCCTTGTTAATTATAATATTCTTACTTCATTCAAAAGCAACCTATTTTAAATGCAGCATTCAGTAGTCGAAAAGGAAGGGATTTCATGTGTGCTACCGGTAAAGAAGAATGTCCTCTGTGCATGTTTATTAGCCTTTTTGCTGTTTAAGTCTACAATGGTTTTCATGTGTTTTTTGGTTATTTATTTAGAGGTTTATCAAGAACTAGAAGACCAATGCGTTTGCTCAAGCTCCATGATTTGGATAAGGAATATGAGGGCAATGTTGAGGTAATATTCGTTTGAAAGATTAATTATTTCCCAAATATTTTCTCATGTTGCATTTGATGAACATATGTAATGATGACTAATTCTGATCATAGGCCACTAGGGAAGACTTCTCTGTTGAGCCATCTTATGAGAGGAGGCCATTCCGCGCTCTTTTGGATGTTGGCCTTATTAGGGCCCCTACTGGAAACCGTGTCTTTGGTGCTCTTAAGGTACGTGTTACTTTTATGAGGTGATTGCATAGTTGTAAGATAAATTCTGGATGGTTGATTGTCATTAGATAGGCAAGCACACAAAGTTTTTGGCATAAAAGACCCTGGCAGATTTCAAATTATCTCGAGCTATTTCAAATTTAAGACTTATGTTAATTTTCACCATTGGCCTATGAAAATTTTGTTTTGTTGCATTTTATTATGTCAGTTTTCTATCCTCATTAAACAATATGCATATGTGCCAGTCAACTTTGTGAAAAGTAAACATTCTCATTTATCTATCTTCATCTTGGTTTCACACGAAGGGATATCTTGCTCACTATTTTGTTACACTTTAGAACTATGCTTTGTTTTGAAACTAGCTAAATGCCCATCCATCGCTACGGATTTAAAAAATTTTAGAACATATTTGTATGCATGTTCTAAAAAATATCACCACCCGTTAGTTTCAGAACATGTAGTATGATAAAATTTTAAAATCTATAGTAATACACGGGACATTCGGCTATGTGCGAGCGTGTATATATAAAACAATTGATCTAGAGGGAATTGAAGGGGATGGAGGATATGTTCAATGGTATTGGAGATTCCATGATGTACGCAATATAAAGTGGTACACTAGCCTGGAATAATCAGTACGTGCCCATGGGTACAAAGAGTATTGATCAGTACTCGTCGCAAAAAAAAATCAGTACCATAATCTCCTCTCTTTTTTTCTGTGACTCAAATATCAGTAGTCCCATATGTGACATATCAGTATTGATCCGACGTACATACACTAGGCCACGATGGAGTGTTTGAGCAGACGAGCAGTGCTGCAGTGGTGTTGTAGTGTGTGGTCCACATGTCAGTGCGTCACTGGCCAGAACACCAGGTAGCTAGCATTCCGGGTTTCCGGCCTGAGCATGCACGAGTACAAATAATGGGTGCATGTACGATCGATGTATCATGTTCATGTGTGGGTGTATTTGTATGCACAAACTAGTTCCTGCACAAGGCCAAGGGTAGCCAGCTCATTAATCGTCTATATTAATTAGCTTCATTTGGCCTTGAAAACTGTTCTAATTTACCGGCTACTCAGTAGACACCTCATTTACTTGAGCTTGACTGCACGTACATTGCACTACTGTATCAAGTCAGTTTACCTGCTGGAATTTTAAGCCATTGAAAGAATGTAAGAAAGCTATATGTGAAGTGACCACTAAATTAAGTCATAGTCAGTTTTAATTTACCTGGAATTAATTCATATTTTACTTAAGAGATGTGAGGTCGCACCTAATTCATATACATGCTGCAGCTGGTTGCTGATGTATCCGTCATTCCGGCGCGCGGGGAAGCCATCGCTAGCTCGGTGTTTGGTAGCCATTGATTTCCGATGCAGCATCATCAAGATTCCCACACATACGCTAGCTCCTCTATCGATCGATCTCCCTCTTGAAACTCGGATTAAAATCAATTAATTTCCAAGCAGTTCCATTAGGGAGAGAGACGATATATGCATGATGCATAAATGTATTGTGTGAATCTTGATGATACCACAGCAGAAATCACTGGCTGGCCTCCTTCAATTCGCAATCTGGTGGTGTAGATCGACGATCCACAGGCATGCAGGCACATTATATAGTTGGATATCTTCTTCTAGCTAGCTATATATGTAAACAAAAACGATGGAAAAGGTACAGTTTATGTAGCTATTACAAATGGCAGCATGCATGCATCCTCGGCCCCTCTTATCTTTTCTTTTGCCTCTAGCTCTCTCTCTCTCTCTCTATATCTCTCTCTCTCTCTAGAACAAGGTATAGTAGAACAAGGTAGAACAAGAAGGCCATGCATACCAGCTAGCTAAAAGTATTAAGAAGGGAGGGGCGAAGGAGAGGAGCTAGCTAGCTAGGAAGAATAGAAGATTCCAACAGACATAGATGCATGAATGTAAGAGGTAGAGCCAAAAGAATATTAAGCTAGCTAGCAGGAGAGCTGTGTGTGTGTATGCACACACACACTGCAAAAGGGTGCGAGCTTGGAAGCGAAGGGAGATCGAAGAGCCGAGCTAGCTAGGAGCTCTCGAAAAGATGATCAATCTAGATACACTACTCGATCGATCTCAAGTCTCAAAGGAACGAAAGGCCGGGCGATGCCAAGCCTCTAGCGACTCTGGCTTATAAATACAGATGAGCATGCTAGCTACGAGGCTCTAGCTGCAGCGTGGTGGCCTGTTACACAGTTATGAATACTGTTGCAAAAACTCAACTCACACAAGTACTACTGTTTCTGTTTCACGCAAACGCAACTGGTGTCCTGTTGTCTATGAAGCGTGGACCCGCATGCTATACGCTGACAACTTGGTGTGCGTGCACTGTACGTACGTACGAATTACATAAGAACATGCGAATTAGTTGGTAGTTTGGTACGTACGTACGTATGTAACAGTAGCTAGATAGCCAGCTAGGTAGTGATCAGTCGATGCTGCTCGCAAGGGTAGTGGTTGTACATCGCCATCGGAGGAGGCCAAAAGGCGGAGGAGCTTTTACTGTCTTCTGGCCTCGGTCGCTTGCCGCAGACGTGCATTTCCCACTTGGGCACCTACGTCGTACTGCATCAGACCAGATCAGATGCATGTACGTACACCGTCGTCACGTAGATCGATCGGGATGCACGCAGGGGAGATAGGAAGAGAGAGAGAGAGAAGGAGAACTTCCTTTGGGGGAAACTAAACAAACTCCCTTCAATGCATCAGATCGATATGCAGTCATCTATCGATCGGATCGACGGATGTGTACGTACGCGTATACATACCTTGCTAGCATTCGGGAATGGAACATCTATATCTTTTGCGTTTGTTACAAGTTAGCTAGCTAGCAAGCACTGCATGCATGCATGCATATATCATCCATGATCTGCAGTGCAGTATACTCCATATGCTGGCTTGTGTGTGCATGCCAACCTGGTTCTGGATCGATGCGACAGCCCGGCCCTGGCCCCGGCCAGCCGGACCAAATTACTAGTTACCAACTAGCTAGCCTAGCTTGGGTCGTTGAACCATATTTATATTACCACAAGATCGATTTTTGTTTTTGGAAACTCACACAAGGCCGGTGTTTAATTTGGAGGGAGATTGACATGCTCTCTATTTAATACTTGGAATTGTTTGTTGGGCATCCATCCACTGGTGCGGTTATTGAACTAGTCATCAAGTTCCTTACGAAAAATATCATATATTATAGGATCAGCCATGTCTCTTATGAATGTAAGGTCGGGCCGTCTTTAGAATATGACGAGTAGCGACATTTCTCTTCAAGTTAATTACTGCATGGGTTAACTATGAAATTAACGTCATAGTATGATCTTAATCAGGTGTTGACCTACTAACTCAACTTGTCGCCTATACATTGGATGTAAGCGCCGCATGGATGGATATTGTGCAAATAACCCCCTTATTAATTCAAGATCAAGAGCCCTTCATGAGGGAACCCACCCTGCCTCCTCACATCACTTCAAATATGTTGTTCCCTACGAATCTCATCCATGTACCCCACATATGTACTGGAGTTTACGCCTTATTAGCATGCGCCTGATAAATTGGTTGCGTTATATACTTCTCTCTCTCTCTCTCTCTCTCTATATATATATATATATAGACACACACACATACACACACACAAAGGGCAGTGCTGCATGTGTATATGTGTGTATTTGAACAATTGAAGGGTATATACCTTGGCAGCAACTAACGAATAGCTAGTAGGATATGCCTGCACTGCACTGCAGGTGGAAAAGGTAACTGCATGCATGGGCGTCGTTAGCTACAAGTCAGGCGGTTCGACTGAGATATATATGCAGTATCTGACGAATTTTTTGTACGGATAATCCATTTTTTATTCGAAATTACAGAAATATACCCGCGGGAAAATTTTTTACAAAAATAGGCTCAAGTGGCTCAATGGGAGGGCGGCTGGAGCCTATCGCCCAACCAGAAGGCGATTCTGTCCCTGTCGTTCTACCATCAGGCGACTGCATCCAGTCGCCCTCCCATTGGGCTTTGGCGACTTTAATGCAGTCGCCCAATGGTTGAGCGACAGGGACCAAACCTTCGCCAAAAATAGTGAAAATTGGTGGAGATATTCTTCATTGATCCAAAAGCCTTCAGAAAAAAATTTGAGCAATTTCGGCTACGGGATCAAAAATTATAGCAGTTTCAATCACTCCCCGTTTCCTCTCTTTGTGTTCCTCGATTGCTATAACTTTTGATCCCGTAGCCGAAATTGCTCAGAATTTTTTCTGAAGGCTTTTGGATCAATGAAGAATATCTCCACCAATTTTCACTATTTTTGGCGAAGGTTTGATCCCTGTCGCTCAACCATTGGGCGACTGCATTAAAGTCGCCCAATGGGAGGGCGACTGGATGCAGTCGCCTGATGGTAGAGCGACAGGGACAGAATCGCCTTCTGGTTGGGCGATAGGCTCCAGTCGCCCTTCCATTGGGCGACTTGAGCCTATTTTTGTAAAAAAAAATTTACCGCGGGTATATTTCTGTAATTTCGAATAAAAAATGGATTATTCATACGAAAATCTGCTGACCCAACAAATTATTAGGGGCGGTTGATATTGGTTTTTGGTTTTGACTTATGAATAATAACACTTTATAGAGAAGATTATAAAGAGTGAGACACTCGTGTGCTATTTTGGTTAATATAAATGAAGTCGCTACTACAATCGACTAGTAGACCCCGCTTGAAAAGATACTCTGTTCAAAAACTAGGTACTATAAAAAAGTTATTTACTATAGAAAAGCAGTTTTTAGAAGCTAATACGAATAGGATCTAAAGCTAGCTACCCATGCATTAATGCATATCCAAGTTGGCTCTCTCTCGTGCCATCACGACTAGGGGCTAAAAAAGATCTAATACAGATGGATAATGGTTGTCATTTTATTACTGGAATATCACAGACGGTTTTTATTAAAAACCGTCTGTAATAATCTGGAATTATCACAGACGGTTTTTTTATTAAAAACCGTCTGTGATATGTTTCCCGTCTTGCAATTCCCCAAAATTTCATAATTTCCCGCCTGAGTCCGAGTAGGATTCAGTTTTGACACACCTTCAGTAAAATGGGCATAACTTTTGCATACAGTGTCCGTTTTCGACGTTCTTGTACTCGTTGGAAAGCTAACGACGAGCCCGATCCAAAAAAAATGACCGGCTTGTGCTAGTCGCCCTCCAAGACCCCGAAAATCGGCCATCTTTGGACCTAAACCTATGTCGCAAGTTTTTGGTGTCTATTTTTACCCTTTTTCTTGGTCTTCCTTTCGGAATTTGGATTTTGCTTCAACTGCAAAGTTGTAGATCTCGTCGAAACCTTTTAAATGAGTATATATGAGCTACATAAAACTTTGCTATTTTATCTTTTCATACTAGTTGTTTATATTGCATCGGTATATAAAATTATGTGCGCTAATTCACAGACGATTCTATATATAGAACCGTCTGTGATATTCATTCATCACAGACGGTTCTAGCCAATAGAACCGTCTGTGATAATCTGACCACTGGGCCTGTCAATCCTCCTCACCCCACGGATCGTAGCTCCGTCTCTCTTTTCCCGCGCACAAAATTTCGAACTCCCGCCTCTCCCTCTCTCTCCCTCCCCTATAAATATTACCAAAACCCAGCCTCCTTGCTAGTTTCCTCCTACTTGCTGTCCTTGTTCTCCTCCTCTTGTTATTCTTCTCCTCCTTGCTATCCTCCTCCTTGCTGTTCTCCTCCTCCTTGCTGTCCTCCTCCTTGCAGACGACGCACACGTCAACGGGAGGCAAGACACCGCAGAAGCAACTAGCTCGTGCCAAGGCAGCGCTCAATCAACACCGACGATGGTGGGCGTCAAAGACATCCAGCTCGCGCGCTGCATCAGGGGCGAGAAGGCCTAGGCATAGAGGATCTTTGCTTTTCTCTGTTCTTGTTGTGTTAGCTAGATGAGCAACATGTTTGTTGTTCTCCTCCTCTTTATTGTTTGTTGTTTGTCTATCTATTCTTGTAATGGTAGATTCTAATCTTAAAATGTGTACTGTGTTTCATACTGTATTTGCTTGTTCTCATTTCAATTAATTGATTTGCGAAATGGATGTTTTATGTTTGTGAAATGAATTGAGATGTGAATTGGATGTATACATGTACATGTTGATCTGCTTGTTTCAGAGAGCATGGCTAGCATTTCCTGAGGCTAGCCAATAAACAGAAATAGATTTAGGGGTAGAAGAGAATAGCACAGACGGTTTTTAGTTAAAAACTGTCTGTGATTATAGCTATCACAGACGGTTTTTACTCCTGTCTGTGATGATCAGTATCACAGACGGTTTTTAACTAAAAACCGTCTGTGATTATCAGCTATCACAGATGGTTTTTACTCAAAAATCGTCTGTGATAGCTGATAATCACAGACGGTTCGAAAACCATCTGTGATGACCTTCGATTATCACTGACCCATAAATACAAATGGTTCACAAAACCGTCTGTGATGACGTTTTTGAACCGTCTGTGATGACCTTTTCTGTAGTAGTGAGTATTCCCTAATCAATTTGCTCTAAGCAAATTTGGAGAAGATTGTGAAGATAGGAGATGGGGCGATTCCCTTGTTTTTAATAGACCGTAGCTTGAACGCAGCATGCGTATATCATGAAGAAGATGCAGAACGTACGTACTGTGCGTGATGCCATCTAGATATATAGGATTGAGATTGATGGCACACGCACACCACATGCATGATGCATGTACTGATCAATGTACACCAGAAAAAGCTGGTGCAGATGCAGTGCAAAAGTAAAAATGGCACTCACGTTGGCATCGGCATGCATGCGATGGATACACACGCATGCATCGATCGTAGCAAGCAAGAGTTTATACTTTATAAAAAATAGAGTTAGTCTAAGAGTCGCTTAGCTCAGGACTTGAGCTAGCTTGGACTGGTTCTGCTCTTCATGCACACGCATGCATCGATCGTAGCAAGCAAGAGTTTATACTTTATACTACTGTCTTCGTTTTAAAATACTTGTTGATCTTTACAATCGCCAGAGTTAAATTTTGATGATTAGTTTTATGCTAATATATTTATAAAATATCAAGAAAATAAAATATTATGAAAGTATTTTCTTATGAAAATTCTAACTATATCATTTTAATAAGATCAATCGAATATTTCGACTGATCTAAGTCCACAGTGCAAGTATTCGACTGAGGGAGTACTGTATAACCTACACCGCGTTGGCATTTGCACAGGATCCCATGCATGATCTGACCACACGATCTACACTGCACTGCATGCATATGCATGTGCCACACTGGTTAGAGCAGGTACAATTATAAGGCTTAGTCAGCAGGCTATAACAAATATAATATCAACCAAATCTTACGTGGCAGAGAGAGAAAGGAAGAGAGAGAAGGAAGCTGGCTACTAAATTACAGCTAGCTATAGCACGTAAAAATATGTATTTCACTCTCTTACACGTGGGGCCAAATAGTTATTGTAATAGCTACCTTATTGTATGAACTATTTTTTTGAAGACTATAGATAAAATGGACAAGTGTTATAGCCACTAGTTGGCTATACTATTGTACTTGCTCTTAAGCGACCACCTGAAAATAATCACCACAGGCCTGCAGTGCTGCGCTACATGCATGGGAGTATATATGCGCAACAAGTGGCGAGTACAGTAGTACTCCGGCAGTAATCTCCGCAGAATCTCCACAGGTTTTGTCCACATGCTTGCATCCACGTCTCTTTAATTTCTTTTCTGCTCCATCCATCGTTCCACTAACTTACATGCATGTCTCTGATCTGATCTGATCGATCCATCCATCTAGGTAAAGGTGAAAAGAAAAATACACCAGCGGCTAGTACTATATGAAATCTTTTTGCATTCAATTCCATCCGCTGTAGTAGCACACTGTGCTGCAACAGTGGTAGAGGACTTTGCGATCCATCACTGTGTTTTTGAACAAGATCGACCTAGGTCCAATGGCAATATATGCTGCTTTCGTTCTTCTTTACTTGGCGACATCGATATGATTTCTAATACATATTTTTAATTATATATTGGCAAAAATTATAAAAATATATATTGATGTTGAAGTACTTATGATAATAAATCTACTCTTATAATTTTTTCTAACAAATCTAAATATTTTTCTAGGTATTAATTAATAATTAAAGTTTTAAAATGTTGATTACACGTGTTCTAAAATGGGAGTGTACAGTAGTACTAAATTTGGCCCCGTTTGGCACGGCTCCACTTCACAAATGGAGCTGTTTTTTTTAACTTCACAAGTGGAGCTGGGTGAAGCTACGTTTTTCAGCTCCACCCAAGGAGCTACTTTTGTCTCAGCAGGTTTTAAGGGACTCCTTGGGTGGAGCTATTTTGTTGTACCCCGTTTGGCACAAAACAGCTCCAAACAGCTCCAGAAGTCGGTGGTGGAGCTGTGCCAAATGAGGCTTTAATAATACGGACTTATTCATGGGAGATCGAGATAGATGAACGACTCTTCCTTTCACCTCCAAAGAAAGAAGGGTTCTCTGCACAATTAATATAAGCATGGGGATCAAATCAGTGCCAGTGTGCAGGCTAGCTCAATCGATCATTGTGTTATTTGCTCCATCCTAAATTTGCTTAGGCAATTACAGGTGTCCTTGTCTTGCATGCTTTAAGGGACTATACATATCAGACGAGTTGTGAAAAGCCATTTAACTTTCGTGTCTGTCTCCGTAGGTGTATGTGTGGGGCCTTTAACTCACTCACTCTCTCTCTCTCTATATATATATATATACACACATATAAAGAGGTTTTAAATACCAGTAAAGGGATACATTAGAAGTACGAGTAAGTTATCCCAGGTGTATAGTTCTATTTTTCCTATTGAAAGCTTTTTACATACTCTCAGAAATACATACTTCCACTTTCAATGTACCACTTAAACGAATATTTTATACCTCTTTATCACTTTTGGTATACTTAAATACTAATTCTAAGATACACCAATGCGACTTGGTTGAAAAATTTTCATCGGAGCTATTTATTTTTGCTATATACACTTTTCCGTGTATAAAAAGAGTACATACACCAATTATGCTATAAAGAGTAGACTTTGATAAAAAACTTTAATGCAACTCACTTTGAATTATTTTATAATCATTATTAGAGTATGCTCAAATAAATAAAGTGGTATGACAACACAATTAAGAGGCTATATTAGAAGTGAAAGTACATACTTCCAGAAGTATCGATGCATGCATGTTGGCAATAACTTCACTCACACACGGCGGTAACTTTATGAATTGTGGATGATAACTGTAAATAACTTCATGCATTACAGATGATAACTTGATGTACATTCGATAGTAACTTTATCACAATTAACAAACGCTAGTAACTGAGTATAGAGTGGGATGGTGGAATGGTTGGCTAGTTGCGTCAGTTAGTATTTACACACACGCGGTTGCGCTAATCAGCGCGTGCACGCATACTACGCGCAGGTCACTGAGTGCACGCACGAATTGATGATAACCAGTTCATTAATTTATAATAACCAGCACGCAGGAGTAAAGTTATTGTCATTTCTAAATGAAGTTACCATCGGTAGCGAGTGAAGTTACTGCCGAACGCTCACAGTTCACAATCGGTAATCACTTTCTTCACAACAGGTAGTAACTTTTCGATGCAAAGCTTGCATGCATGCATGCAGCAGGAGAGAGAAGAGTATAAATGCACTTGACTTGTGATTTGTATCTTATTTACAAGCTAAAAAATACAATAACTCTTTCACCAAAATTCTAATATGCGATCAATTTTGACCATTGTGTTCAAACTTATAATCTTAACAAAACAAAATACATATTGAACTTGTTTTGACACTACAAAAATCATATTATATAAAGTTATTATCATGTATGAGTGAAGTTACAGTTAAATGCATATAAAGTTACTGTCAGTTTTATAGTGTTACAAACGGACAGTAACTTTATATGTGTTTGGCAATAATTTTACTTACATACGGCAGTAACTTTCCTCTTAATGCATGCATATTGGCAATAACTTTACTCACACATGGTAGTAACTTCATGAATTACGGATGATAATTATAAGTAACTTCATGTATTACAGATGACCACTTTATGTAAATTTGATAGTAACTTTACCATAATTAACAAATGCTAGTAACTGAGCATGGGGTAGGATGGTGGAGCGGTTGGCTTGTTGGGTCAGTTAGGGGTGCACTCTTATTTTACACCTACATGCTGGTTAGTAATTCTCTCTCCCCCCCTCTCTCTCTATATATATATATAGGAAAATTACGTATATATATATATATATATATATATATATATATATATATATATATATATATATATATATATATATATATATATATAAAGGTCTCTGATAGATTTTTTCAACCAAATCACATTGGAGTATCTTAGAAATTAGAAACCATCGATCACTCCTCGTGGTCGTAAGTTAGAAGGTGTCGACCATCGCATGTGATCGTAGGTCGGGAGCGGTCGACCATCACTGGTTGTCATACGTTGGCAGGCCTCCGGTGCGCTTGTGCCACTGGTCGATCTCGAGGGTAACCTAGGAGTAGGCGACGGGGATGTCCAACTAGAGGGGGAACTCGTAGCGGTGGAGGTTGTGGATGAACTAGCAGGTGCCGTCTGGACTGGTGCTACGACTACGATCATGACCGCTACGACCACATCCACAAACGCTATGACTACGATCATGACTGCGACTTCGAGCACTGCCCCCTTCGACTTCGAGCACTGCCCCCTTCGATTTCGACCACTGCCCCCTTCAACCACTGTCCCCTTCGACCACGGCTCTTCGATGTCAACCACTTTCCTCTTCAACCATGGCTTCGACGATGACCACAGATCTTCGACTTCGACCACTGCCCCCTCGACCACTGTCCCCTTTGACCACAGCCCTTCAACGCTGACCACTTCCCCCTTCGACCACGGCCCCCTTGGACCACGGCTTTGATTTCAACCAAGGATCTTTGACTTCGACAACTGCCCCCTTTGACCACAGCCCTTCGACATTGACCACCCCCTTCAACCATGGCCCCCTTTGACCATGGCTTCAACTTCGACCACAAATCTTTGACTTTCAACCATAGATCTGTGGCTTCGACCACTGTCCCCTTCGACCATGGCCCTTCAATGACCATGACCCTTCAACATCGACCACTTCCCCCTTTGACCACCGTCCCTTTCGACCACCGTCCCCTTTGACCACGGCCCTTCAACGTTGACCACTGTCCCCTTTGACCACAGCCCTTCGACATCGACCACGGCTTAAGCTTTGACCACTGTCCCCTTCGATGACCACAGCCCTTCGATGTCGACTACTTCCCCTTCAAACACTGCCCTATTCGACCATGGCATCGATTTCAACCACAGATCTTCGACTTCGGCCATAGCCCCTCAACCACGACCCCCTTCGACCACGGCCCCGACGTCAACCATGGCCCTTCGACTTCGACCGCGGACCGACTTCGTCCATGGCCCTTCAACTTCAGCCACTGCCCCTTCGACCACTATCCCTTTTGACCACGGCTTGGACTTCGACCACGACCTTTTGACTTCGACCATGGCCCCTTGACTTCGACCACAGACCGACTTCATCCACAGTCTTTCGACTTCGACTACTATCCCCTTCGACCACGGTTTGGACTTCGACCACAACCCTTCGACTTCGACTGCAGACCGATTTTGTTCACAACCCTTTGACTTCGACCATTGCCCCCTTTGACCACAGCTTTGGACTTCGACCATGGCCCCATCGACTTCGACCATGGCCCCTCGACTTCGACCACAGTCCCTTCGACCATGGCTTCGACTTCAACCATAGATCATCGACTTTGGCCACGCCCCCCTTCAACCACGGCTTCGACTTCGACTATAGCCCCTTGACTTCAGCCATGGCCCCTCTACCATGGTCTCATTCGACCACGGCATCGACTTCGACAACCAGCTTGGGAGACCAAAATCGCCAGACAACACGACGGGGTCCGAGCGAAGTGCAGGAGAAGGTAGAGAGGCTCACCACGCGAGCGACCGCTGGGCAACGGCGGCGGGGGGAGAGCCACGTGGGTGGGCGTAATAAGAGGAAGCCACCACCGCCATAGCTGAGTGCCCTTCCCTCTGTTCCACCGGCTGCTGTCACCAAGCACCATTCTCTCCAATCCATCGACCGCTGTCGCCAAGCATCGTGCTGCTGGATGGAAGGGCTATGGGAGATGGATTGGTGGCGGCGCTCTGGGGGAAGTTGGGGGACTGCGACCAGACGCTGCCACACGGGGAAGGAATTGGTGGTGGCGCCGAGGAGGAGAAGGAGGCACGACACGAGGGTTCGAGGGAAAAGAGGCGGCGGTTGCGGGAGGTGGAGGTGGGGAGGCGGTGGTGGGCAGATGGGGAGAGGAGGCAGTAGGCGAATGCGTTGGAGAGGCGGTGACAGGAGGATGCGACGCTGCTGGGGTAAGTTGGGGGGACTGTGACCAAACGTTGCCGCACAGGAAAGGAATTGGTGGCAGCGTTGAGGAGGAGGAGGCGTGGCACGAGGGTTCGGGGGAGAGAAGGAGGCGGCGGTTGCAGGAGGTGGAGTGATTGCGGGAGGTGGAGGATGCGGGGGAAGAGAAGAGGAGGAGCGCGACCCATATGTCGGCCCGACCTTTTCTAAGAGGAGCAAAAGAACTACCTATATGCGGATCTGGACGGCTAATCTTTGATCGGACGGCTGAGAAGAGAGGGGGGAGAACGGACCGACGACCACCAACTCATACATACATACATACATACATACATACATACATACATACATACATACATACATACATACATACATACATACATACATACATACATACATACATACATACATACATACATACATACATACATACATACATACATACACACACACATATATATTCTACTCCCAGGTGTAATTACTCTCACTTATAATATACCACCTAAATGAAATTGAAATACTTCTTTATCATTTTGGGTACACTCATATACTAATTATAAGATACTCAAATATGGTACGTATGAAAAAATTGCATGGGAGTTCATGATTTTTAGCGTATTTTGCAAATACCTTTATATCTACATATAAATGGGAGTATGTTTAAAAAAATATGAATATGACCTCTGAAAAAACGTACATACCCCTCCGTTATGTGAGATACTCTCTACGTTGCGAGATTGAACAGGGAGTAGAAAAAAAGGCTTTATATATATATATATATATATATATATATATATATATATATATATATATATATATATATATATATATATATATATATATATATATATATATATATATATATATATATATATATATATATATATATATATATATATATGTGTGTGTGTGTGTGTGTGTGTGTGTGTGTGTGTGTGTGTGAGAGAGAGAGAGAAAAGGAATTGGTTTATGCTAAATTACTTATGGACACTCATCCAAGTGCCAAGTGTTAGCTAGCTAGATTAATAATGTTGCTTTAGTACATATGTTCTCCGAGCAAGTCTTATAATATAGCCTTCAGCTGGCTGTATGGATACTTACAGCCCACTTATCAGCCTACTTATATAGTAGTTACAGCCAGCTGAAGGCTGTATGATCTACCCCTTCCTCTCACAAAGTTTCTTGGTCCTTGTACTTCAGCTGGCTGTAAGCTTACAGTCCACCTCTCTTCTCTCTCCTCCATCTCAGCATACAGCCAGCTTACAGCCTCTAACAATACTTGCTCTAATAAAGCCGGGCGGCCTGCTAGCTTGTTCAGCGTTTTGGGACGCTGAAAATTTACAGTGCACTTGCAGTAAAACAAAACACCTGAAAAGGTTTTCTTTCCGACATGCTCTAGGACGTACTATATGCAGTTCATGTTTCCTAACCAAAGCAAGCAGCATGCACATGTATGTACACAGAACTAAAGGCATCTGTGTGTATGCAGTGCAGGCAGAGAGTAGGGGCCACCTGCAACCAATGGATAGAGAAAGTAATTAAATAAAAGCCTGCACCTGTCAAATTACCACTGGACGGCGGGCCCATCGTCCAGCCAGCCGTCCAATCCCATCCATCCATCAATCACGAGCGTCCATCCGTGTCTCTGTCAGTTTGTCATCACACAAACAAACATCTACCAGTATCTGGCCAATCTGCTGCTCTCTGCTTTCTACTGTAGGTGTCGTTAGCTCACCTTGCTTCTCGATCGTGGTAGCCTTTTTTTCAAGGTTAAAAGACCCATCATATTGGGCAGATTTCATTCGAGGCCATGAAATTTTACAAGTCTGCCGGTTGAGTTGTGGCATATTATAGAGGTTTAGTCTCTTTTATTTTCAACTTATCATTTATGATTTCTTCAAAATAAATAAATGAGATAGCATGTTCATTGTTTTTTAAAAACGACTTGTTAGCTTATCGGCACTCAGTTCGATCGCACAAATACGTTAGTATCAAAAGCTACCAGCCATAGCTATAAGGCATTAGTCGCAGCCGAAAAACCTCACCTATTGACTGCTGGTACAGAACCCATTATGAGAATTCTAGCATAAATTTTGGGCTGTGGGTTATTTCTTAAAATTTTGAATTACGGTTGTTCGCGAGAGGCAGTACGTAGAGAAAAATAGTCGCATGTGATTTTTGCCGGTACAACTGAACTCAGTATATTTTTTACTACAATCTTCCTGTTGATCCCGTTCTGAAAAAATACACCGTTTGAAAGTTAGTTAATGTAGTATAAGTTATAAGCCACAATCTATAAGTGAAAAGAGGGTGGAACAATAGAGAACACAATTGACGGCGATGTTGAAACTTGCACCTTGACCTGCAATCGGCTAGTTGAATGAACAACTAATTTCCAACAATTGTGGCTAGCTCCTAGATGAAGAGCCGAGAGCTTGAGCTCGTAAGGGCATCTGTAGTGTATATAACCCAAAGGGTCTTAAGGTGGGTCCCATCTAAACCTTAAGACCAACTCTATAGTGTATATAACCCAAGGAACCTTAAGATGGTCCCACTTGGCAGATAAAGAAAAATTGTATTTTAATGCTTATGGCCAGGTCTTTAGCTTGAGGACCAGCCTTAAGCTTTTTTTGCTTAGGGTCTGCTTAAGGTCACCCCTGTAGTGTATAAGGTTGACCTTAAGGTGGCTTAAGACCTCCTCTTTTCATACACTACAGATGCCCTAAGTCGGGGAGGAGACGTGTTACGTTGTGGACCTTGGCTTTTAGGGCAAGGCCATGTGTAACTGACTGCCTTACGATCCAAATCGAAATAATCCTAGCCGTTGCCAGGCACGCATGCGTACGTAGTTGCATATCGAGATTCGAGTGTGGAGACGACTGACACCCATGCAGCTAGCGCTATAGAAAACAAATTAAGCATGCGGCAGAGCCCGAGGACGATCTCGTGGCCATCAGCAAAACCAAAAACACATGTAGACAGCGGCGCGGCCGGCCGGCCGCATCTTAGTTATATATCTTGACGAGCTAGCTATCATGCATTGTTGCTGACTGAGAGGTTTGATTGGATGCCGCATCATCCCCATCCGAATCTGATCCTTGCCAAGCTAGCTACCACTGTTTGGTCACTCTGCATGCATGAAGAGAAAATGAAACGAAATGAAATCTAGTAACTGTACGAGCATCAATTGCTCTTGCAAGATCGAGGAAGCTAGCATGCGTTGATTAAGTCTTTTTCCCTACAGCAGACGAGCCGGTTTTGTTTGACACTTTGTATACCTGAGCGGAGTTAGCATGCATGGAAGGCCCCTTGGCTAGCTTAATAATGGACGATGAGCTAGCTGGCCGGAATTAATACACACTACTACAGAAAACCGTATTACAGACGGTTCAGAAATGTCATCACAGACGGTTTTCTGAACCGTCTGAATTTATGGGTCAGTGATAATCGAAGGTTATCCACAGATGGTTTGTAACTAAAAACCATCTGTGATAGCTGATAATCACAGACGGTAACCGTCTGTGATATTTTTTTCTACCCCTAAATCTATTTCTATTTATTGGCTAGCCTCAGGAAATGCTAACTATGCCCTCTAAAACAAGCAGATCAACATGTACATGTATACATACAATTCACATCTCAATTCATTTCACAAACATAAAACATCCAATTCACATCACACTTCATTTCACAAACATACAGATCCATAATCAACGAACTTGTCAGGCTGCACAAACAATACTTGGATGGTGCATGATTGCCATCCAAGTATTGCTTGTGCAGCCTGACAAGTTTGTTGATTATGGATCTATTCCTTTCACGAGACCTCGATTCTGGAGTGATAAGAGCAACAAAAAAAATCATTGTACATTGTGGAACTCTCCATCTGAGTTTATGACTTTAGCCACCAAAAAGTACGCGCACTCTCCTCGAATTTGTGAAAGGTCGAATTGTTTTAATGCAGTTGACAGGATGGACACAGCCTGGAATGATCCCTGGGAAGATTCAACACTCAGCGCTTCCTGCAAGAGCACGACATGTCATTTCACTTCCTACGAAGTTGTGGAGTAATTACAAGCTACGTAGTTCGATCGATATCTTACCAGGCGGTGGGATACTTCCTAGTCTGCAGGGTTTCGAAAGGAGACGTCACCCGATGTCGTTGTAGATGACCTTGCTCTAATCCAATTTCGAGCGCGGTCATTTGGGATATTGGCAAATGGCGGGGCGGTGTCCTGTAGGATTGCCTGTTCATCCTCCCGCCTCCACTGCGGGATTTTACCCGCATACCCAGTTGTGCCAAGTCTGTAGGGGTGTGTGTTTTTTGCCTGGAGGGCCTTGTGCACCGCACTTGCACTTTTGAAATCTTCGGTTGTCTTCATCGCCTTGAACTCTTCCCATTGTGGTTCCAGGAATGGGTATTTATGAAAGGGTGTTTCATCCTTCTCCACGTAGTTCTTGACAAGCGTGCTCTTGAAGTTCTTCCATGCTTTGCACGCCGCTAACCAGGCTTGTCGTTGCACGACGTCTTGGTGTTCTTCTGGGATCTTGAACGATGCCAAAATTTCTGTTAGCAGCTCACGTTTCCAAGTCCTAGGCACGCTCTTCCACGAATCGAATGTGATCTCAATTCGTTCTCGTGCAACTATTCCGATCATTCTTCGGAATGCGCATACTGCTCGGCGAGGAAGGAGAGGGGTCCCAGATCCATCAACCTCTGTGATGGTAAATCGACCCTTAGGCTTTTTCGATAGCCCTCTTCCTTGGCGTTTTGATTTTGGAGGGGACACATCTGGCGATGATGTTGAAGAATACGCAGATGACATGTTGGATATAAAGATGACTTCTTCAAGATATAAACATGTGGAAATATTAAGCCATCTAAACAACATATACAAGGAATATATTCAAATTACATGCACTAAGCAACAGAAAAGAAGAATCCAGTGACATCTTAGATCTCTGTAGGACTGAGAATGGCGACTAGAGGGGGGATAGGAGCCAACACAATTAAAGACTTTTTGCAAATCTTTTCCTCAAAAGAGAAGACCATAGTTCTTACACTCCAATAGCTATAAGGAGTTATGAAGAACAAAGACTAGCCACTCACAAACAAACCTGTGAGTGATGGACAAGCTACCCAAAGCCTGCTAAAAACTAGTGAGTGATGGACAAGTTCAACATAGATTGCAAAAGGACCAT
Organism: Dendrocalamus latiflorus; assembly: GCA_017311315.1. NCBI lineage: Eukaryota > Viridiplantae > Streptophyta > Magnoliopsida > Poales > Poaceae > Dendrocalamus > Dendrocalamus latiflorus. The sequence goes on along the minus strand of CM029633.1, from coordinate 3,084,004 downwards.
CCTAGAAGACCATAAGATAAGAAAGTGTCTAAGAAAAGATACGTACTAGAGGTGTGCAATCTATCAATTCCATGCCAAACTCCCCCATGCCTAACCAGACCCATACAATATGCAATGAAGAGCAGGAGTACCAAGTAATTTGCAGGAATAAATCTCAGAGAATCATAACCTATAATGAGGCACATGAGCATGCAAAATAATAGCATGATGATGGATATGTAAAGAACCAGACCCTTAGGGTTCGGGGAGGCAGTGGCGCACCTTAGGGTTCAGGCGTTGAGGTGTAGACGGTGGGGACGACGGCGTGGATGGAGGTCCAAGGAGGCAGCAGTGACGGCGTGGACGGAGGTTCGAGGAGGCGACGACGGCGTGGACGGAGGCCTGAGGAGGCAGCAATGACGGCGTGGGCTCAGGTCGATGGCGACTGGGGACGGAGGTCCGAGGAGGCGATGGCATGGGAGATCCGAGAAGATTGGGAGAGCGGCAAGATGGGCTAGATCTATAACTGCAGCATACGCGCAAAACCCTGACCTGAGGGTTTTTATAGGGAGGCTTATTACAAACGGTTCTAGTTTAGAACCGTCTGTGATAACTACATCATAGACGGTTCTAAAGTAGAACTGTCTGTATTAAGCCCTTTCCTGCCACACACTGGAGTTATTACCTACACCAACCAATTATCAGTATTTCTTTACAACAGCGCAATGAATAACTCTACACCAACCAGCAGACATTGTAATAAGACCAATTATTAGTATTTCTCCAAATTCACCTATATATCACACATTTTCACATATACATAAATGCAAATTCACAAATACATCACACGCATGCATTGTTGTATACATAAATGCTAATTCACATATACACCACATACATGCATTGTTGTATACATAAATGCCAATTCACATATACATCACATACATACATTATTATATACATAAATGCAAATGCCACATATATGTCGCACATTCTCATTCCACTTGCTTATTTTCTTTAAAAATTAGCCCTTCATGATGATCAATGCGTACGTAACTAGTTTTGTTACGTTGTTCGTCGTCGACCCTTATGCCATTTCCAAAAGGGGGTAACTCGTCAAATTGATTGTATTCTTCCTCGTCCACTACATTCTCTACTCCGACAATTCTCCTTTTTCAATGAAGAACTACATGACGTTTCTTATTTGCTAGGTCGGTTACATAGAAAATTTGAACAACTTAGTTGGCGAGTACGAATGGTTCGTCTTTGTACCCGACACGTTGGAGGTCTACGGTAGTGACACCGTACTTGTCAACCTTCACCTGTGGGAGATGCACCAACGGCAGCGAAATAAGGGGATCTTGAAAACCACGTAGTCGAGCTCCCAAATCTCTTCTATGAACCCATAGTATGAGTTTCTCAACCCATCGGTACTGAACGCATCTATACGAACACCGCTGTTCTGATTAGTGCTCTTTACATCCTGAGACTGTGTATAGAATGTGTACCCATTTATGTCATATCCTTGCCATGTCACAACTGTAAATATTGGCCCTTTTGCCAACCATGTCAGCATCTCACTTGGCGAGCTCCTAGCAATTTGCTCCTTCAACCATTGGTTGAACTGACTGTTGTTTTGCCTCATGATCCAAACATCTGGCCGCTCCAGATTCTGTTGCCGAAGCACATCCTTGTGCTGGTCGACATAAGGCACCACTTTAGTCATGTGTTGCAAGGCTGTGAAATGGGCTTAAGTATACGCGTCCATATCTGGAGATTGTTTTCCATCCGATAGTTCCGATACCTTTCAGCCTCCCCTCATGACGAGATTAAGGCACACCTATCGGTTGAATTTGAGCCATATAATCGATACAAAACTCAATGATCTCTTCGCTTGCATAACCTTCGACGATGCTGCCCTCTGGCCGAGATCGATTCCGTACGTAGGACTTGAGAATTCCCATGAACCTCTCAAATGGGTACATGCTACGTAGGAATACGGGCCCACACATTTTTATCTCCCACACAACGTGAACATTGAGATGGACCATGATATCGAAAAACAAAGGAGGGAAATACATTTCAAGATGACATAGAGTCATCACCACCTCGTCCTGCAGAGCATCTAGTCCTTCGGGATTGATGACCTTCTGAGCAATTGTGTTATAGAAATAACATAGCCTCATGATTGTCTCTCGGACTTTGATCGGCAAAATAATGCTAATTGCAATATGGAGCATCTGTGTCATCAGCACATGACAATCATGAGACTTCATGCCATTTAACTTCAAATCGTGCATCGAAACAAGTTTCTTCACGTTGCCGGAGTAACCAGACGAAACTTTGACACCATGCAAGCACTGGCACAATTCTGTTTTCTCGGCCTTGGACAGAGTGTAACACGTAGGGGGAAGGTACGTTCATTTATTATCTGTTTTTGTCGGTGCTAACTCAGGCCTGATGTCCATATCAGCCAAGTCAAGCCGTGCGTTGACGCCGTCCTTTGTTTTATCACGAATGTTCAGTAAGAGACCAATCAAGCTTTCACATACATTCTTTTCTACGTGCATGACGTCGATGCAGTGTCGAACATCTAGGTACTCCCAATAAGGTATGTCCCAAAATATTGATCTCTTCTTCCAGGTGTTCTTCTCATGAGCCCTCAATTTACGTCCCTTTCCGAGGACAACATCTAAATCCTTAACCATATTATAAACCTCTTTTCCCCTTAAATGCTTTGGAGCTGAACCGTCTTTCTTCTCTCTGTCAAATTGTTTCTTCATCTTGCGGTATGGGTGAGCCCTCCGAAGGAACCAGTGGTGACGCATGTAGACAGTTTTGTGTGAGTGTTTCAGCCACACACTCTCGGTACCATCTAATAGTGAGTACAAGCTTTGGCACCTTTTGTACTCTAGCCCGATAGGTTAGCAAGGGCAGGATAATCATTTATGGTGCAGAACAATAAGGAGCGCAAAGTGAAGTTCTCTCGTTTGTATGCATCCCATACCTGTACCCCTTCGTTTCACAGTACTTTTAGATCTTCCACCAACGGTGATAGGTACACATCAATATCATTCCCAGGTTGCTTTGGCCCTTGGATAAGTATCGACATCAAAATACACTTTCGCTTCATACACAACCAAGGAGGAAGGTTATAGATACAGAGAGTCACGGGCCATGTGCTATGTCGGCTGCTCATGCTACCGAAAGGATTCATTCCATCTGTACTCAGTCCAAACCTTATATTCCTTGGTTCTACACCGAAGTCTGCAAAACTCCTATCGATATTTCTCTACTGGGCGGAATCAGCAAGGTGTCTTAGCATTCCATCCTTCTTGCGCTCCCCCGAGTCCGAGTGCCAACACAGCAGTTTTGCCTTCTTTGGATTTGCAAAAAACCTTTTCAAACAGGGAATTATAGGAAAATATCGGCCACCTTAGCAGGAGGTCCTTTCTTCACCTCTGTTCCCTCGCCGTCATTTGATTGATTGTTACGTTTGTATCGGGATGCGTTGCACACCGGACATACATGCATATTTGCATACTCTTTACGGTAGAGGATACAGTCGTTCGGACATGCATGTATTCTTTCTACTTCCATTCCCAATGGACAAAAAACTTTCTTGGCTTTATACATGGTTTTAGGCAACTCATTTCCTTCCGAAAGCATGCCCGCTAAAGACCTAGCAGTGCTGTGAAACTCTTGTCGGACCAACCGTTGCTTACCTTTAATTTCAACAGTTTAAGCACGGCCGACAACCTCGTGTACTTTGACTTGCAGCACGTGAACAAAGGTTTCTCCGAGTCCTCCATCAAGCCCCAAAATTTAACATACTCTCTCTCATCATAGTTCTCTTCTACATCGCGAAGCATATGATCCAGATTGTCATCGTGCAACCTATCCGAATCCGAACAACAATCAACATCATCCAGCGACATGTCATTCACTTCACCAGCGATGTCATCCGGCGGCATATCATTCACTTCACCGGCGATGTCATCCAGCGGCATATGATCGTTGACTTCGCCATGACTGGTCCAACACGTATAACCCTTTTTGAAACCCCTCCGAATCAAGTGCGCTTCAATTTGCCCTCGCTTCTTAAACATCTTTAAATTCTTGCAGTCAGTGCATGCACAGTACATATATTCCACCCCTATATTCAACATATCCTCCTCGGCAGCTTTTGTAAAAGCAGACATGCCATTAATGTACTCTTCACTCACATGGTTCGCGGCATACATCTAGCTTCGGTCCTACGTTATGTATATATATAACAACTTAGTATTAAAAATTAAATTAATTAATGATTACTACATATATACCATATGCATTGAGGCTTTGCTAGCTTAATTCATATTATAAACACGTCAGCAATTTCCGCAGCGATCATTGAAGGTATATAACCAACAATTTTGACAACTTTAGCCAACCACATGACGGGAACTGATCATGTATGGTCAAGTAGATGCAAACCATCTTCAGTATCACTCACCAAAATTTAGATCTAAATTGTAATGCAAAGAAAAATAAATTTCATTACTAATCATATCTAGAGCAACCAGGAACGTATGAATCTTCAAAGCTCAAACTCTGCCTCCTCCCACCAAATTAATTGGCTTGAAATCGCCTAGCTTGCCTCCTGAGCGAAAGAGTGCAGCACCGGCTAGATCTGGATCGAAATGAAGACAGATGCGGTTCTGAGCGGTGTTTCTGAGATTATCACAGACGGTTTTTAATACAAACCGTCTGTGATAATCAGCTTATCACAGATGGTTTTTACTAAAAAACCGTCTGTGATAATTCCAGATTATCATAGACGGGTTTTATTAAAAACCGTCTGTGATACTAAAATATCACAGACGGTTCATCGGTAAGAACCGTTTGTGATACTCGTTTTCTCCAACGCCATCAACACAGACAGTGTCCAAATTAAAACTGTCTGTGTTAGTGTCGGTCACAGACGATTTTGTCAAACCGTCTGTGATTTGGTGTCTAGTATTAGGCTTTTCTATAGTAGTGATAGCTGCTATATATTGGCAAATCGATCGGTCGGATTATCTGAGCCAATTAGTTATTCGATCTGATAACGTTATGAGAGACCACATACTATGCCTAATATATATTTGCGATCAACAATTGGCATTTTGATTAAGTTGAATTTGAATTTTGAAGTAGTTTCAGAAAATTCAGATTTGTTGTCAGTGTTTCCAGTCAGATCGCTAGGACGGAGTAGTCAAACCAGCCGATAAATAGCAGTCTGACCAGGGGTCCAGTATAACTGGATTTTGGGAGTGGTCAGATCGAAGAAGCGGTATGACTAATTTCTAGTTGGCAGTTGTTCTTTTTCAGAGAATATGTTTTGGTGTTCGTCGCGTTCGGTTGGATCGGCCATGGTTAGCCATTGGACCAGGAGAGTTGGTTGGTGTGACCGGCATTGAAAATGCGGTCATATTTAAAACCATTTTTTATGTGTCCAACCTATTTTATATTCTAACTTTAGGGTTTGCCCGCGCCCTTTTTCAAAGGCTTAATATATCTCAACTCTCCCTGGAGCATGAGCCATCGCCTCCTTCCCGAGCACGCCACCTCCCCGAGCATGCTGCCTCCTCCTCCTTCAAACCGACCGCCTCCTCCTCGAGCACGCCGCCTCCTCTTCGACGTGCCTCCTCCCTGAGCACGCCACTTCCTTGGTTACTACCGAAAGGTTCGGATAAGGCCGGTGAGCCGATTTAGATCTGGGGCATGCTCCTCATCCGCTCCTCGTCCTGGTCTTCAGGTGGAAGGCTCGGGGGGCCCGTTTCTTGCGCCGCTCCATTCCCCATCTGTGAGTCTTGGCCTCTTTTACCTTTAAATACAGATGGGAGAGCGGGGGATCCAGGCGAAACTCAAGAGCGCACCACACGAACCTTGCCCTTACTGCCTTCCGGTGCTTCCGGTGGCTTGGATTGCCATTGTCTAGTGAATTTTACTTTGTATTCTTGTATTACTATTGTGCATAAGTTTGCTGTGTTAGTTTGAAATCAGTTTATTATCTCTGAAATTTGTGAATAATACTACCATTGGGAGGACTTTGCATGATAGATTGTGGGTATTGAGATTGCTCGATGAGGACAAATTGTCAAACTTGAGATCATTGTGACTATATAGAAGTATTCTACTAGTTTATTGCTTTGTTAATTGCTAGTTATATACATTTGTTCAGTGTTGCCGATTGCCGTCTTATTCTGAATATTGCTGAAATTCTATTGATACTGCAGTAGCATTTCTCAATTACCTGTTTCTGGTTAGAACTGTAATTATTTGTATCATTATATTGAGGTAATTTAGATCGATAAACTAGCAGAATTTCAAAGGGATAGTCACTGTGATTATAGATCTATTGACATGAGTAGAGAAGGCCAAGATTTAACTCTTGAGCAACTCCTCCGCTGAGAGAAAAACAAAATATTAATTTTGTGCATTATGCAGATTATTATTGCCCACTTTCTTGTAAATTTTAGTCTATAATCATGTTTAAATGACCTAAATACTTTATCTATGTTGAGAGATAATTGGTTTATCTATGTTCCTCACCCCCAAGGTGCCTTCATTACCAAGGTAAGAATACCACTTATTAATGCTTTCTACCAATTTACATTACTACAAAAGAGGCTATACTAGATGGCTACATCACAGATGGTTCATAGAGAACTATCTGTGCAGTAATTATCATAGACAGTTTTACAAACGTGACCGTGTACCATCTGTGATACGCAACTATGGCAGATAGTTCATACAAATAACCTTTTATGATCATTCCCAGACGGTTATTCATACAAACCGTTTGTGATAATGGCAGATATCATTGACGATTTGTATTAATATCCATCTGTGAAAGTTCATAGACGGTCGTTAATACAAGTCATCTATGATCATTTTATATCACAGATGGTTTGTGGTTAGAACCGTCTGGGATATGCCACGTTATTAAATAGCCAGCATGGTCTCGATAGATCTGTCTTCATTGCAATACATTGAAGGAGGCAGCCGGTTTTGGGGAGTTTGGTGAAAACATACCGCTTGTAGATATAGCTTGTAGATCGATTTGTTCTTCGTGATTAAAAGTTAGTATTTACTTCTAACAACTTATATGCCTTATAATAGAGAGAGATGATAGCTAGGTTTAGAGAGAGATGGTAGTTTGCTCTAAATTAAGAATAGGTCAGTACTATGGCCTAGTTTACTTCAATATATTCTTGCTTGATATATATTGTAATCCCAAAATTTTTTATTTGCATTTTATGGGTTTTTCTGGATTTATCTAGATTTTATTTCAAAACCTAAAGTAAGAAAATTCACTTTGAGAATTTTTCTTAAGCCAAAAAGAACTTATATTTTTTACTTTTCCTAAGTTATCCTTGAATTATAGTATTTTTGAGAATTTTTTAGAATTTAAAAATCAATTTGAAAGCTTAAAAGTGTTTTTGTAAAAATTAAAAATGCCAAATTTAAGTTGGAAATATTTGTACTAAGTCTAAAATGTCTCCAGGAATTTTAATAATTTTTTCTGGAATTTTTGGACTCTATTTATAATTTTCTAAGTGTTTATAAATCTTTCTGGCATTTCTAAAAATTAAAAATGAATTATAAATCCAAAATAACCCCCATCCGACACGTGTAAGGCCTAGATTCAATCCGCCCCACCGCTCGATCTAATATGAGCCGTCCCCTCCAACTTACCCCTTCATTTTGAATCTAATGGCTCTGATCCTCTCGGCGACACGTGGCGCTTATCCGGCCGTCCGCCCTCCCCTTCTCCTCTCTCTCACCGACATGTGGGGCCCGCATGTCAGGCCCTTCTCCCACCTCCCCCTTCTTCTCCAACACACCAGCCGCCATTAACGCCATCAACCGAGCTTTAAAAGCTTCGGTTTCTACTTGTTTACTTCAGGAGCAATTGCGCATTCACTCGCCGGCCACCCCCGCATTCACACCGCCAGTTTTTCTCCTCTTTCACCCCCGTTAAGCCGCCTTTACTCACATTTGCGCCGGCCTTAACTCCGGCAAGCTCGCGCTCAGCCGTTACCATCGCTGCCCCTATATAAACCCCCCTGGAGCACACTCTCCTCACCCCCGCGCCCCGTCCTCCCCTCCTCTTCCTCTCTCGTGCGCTTGAGCTTCCTCAGTGCCGAATCCCCTTCTCGCCGCTCGACCGAGCTCTGGCGAGCAATTGCCGTTGCCTCGGTCTGTTCTGCGCCTCGCCAATGCCACTGTCGTCCTCCCCGTGCCCCTGCGAACGACCTCTGCCCTTCCGCCGAGCGAAGCTACCACTGGAGACCCATCACCGCCACCATCCGAGTGCCGCCGTCGCTAGAGCTCGTCGTCGGCCCATTTCCCCGCCCCTCGAACCCCGCGCCAAGGTGAGCTCGACTCCCCATTCCTCTCTCTTGCCGTTGCGCGTCGCCTACGGCCGGCGCCGCCACGTCAATGCGCACGCACGCATGGCAGTCGTGTGGCGCCGCGTGTCTGCCTCGTCAGTGCACGGCTGCCACCTCCCTCCTCTGGGCCACGTCAGCCGTGGACTGAGTCCACGGTGGACCAAGCCGAACCGAGAACCCAGTCCACCATGAACCTGGCCCCAATTGTCGGAGAAATAACAACTTTTTCAGTATAAAAATAATTCAGCCGGAAAAATAAAATTGATGCTGATGTCATAAATTGAATTTTCAATATAAAAATAATTCTAAAAATCAGTCTTTTCTTTTTCTTTAGTTTTAATCTTTTAGGAGCCCGCATTTCTTCATTTTAACTCCGATTTGACCCGTTCAAAATTTTAAATTCTTCTAAAATCCTAAACTATCTATTTCTGAACTCTTTTTGAATTTTTAAAGTTTATTTGAATTTATTTTGGTTCTTCGCGTATAGATTTCGACGAATCCGGAGAGTTTTACTTCCACGATCCGCAGCAGGACTTTGAGCAAGGCAAGTTACATCTTTGATCATGTTGATCTCAGTAATTTAATTATTTATGTTGTTTTTAAAATTATTATGCATGCATACTTTTATTCAATCTAGTTTAAATTCAATTTAAATTCTAGTTATGCCCAATTCCTTGTGTATGGCCAAATTTGATATTGAACAATCATACCTTGTCACCATAGAAGAAAACCTAGTTAGTACATTAGTATTAACTAGAATTTTATAGAATTGCTTAGCCATGCTTAGAATGATTTAGGTGGGAAGAATTGTTTCATTCAAAATGATGATTTATAAAATCTATTCTTGACTTTGGTGAGTCAAGAAAGTCTATGGAATTTTGATAAAATCAAATTTATGAAACCTGGTTTAGACTTAGGCATTGGTATGGTGGTGGGTGCTTGCTGGCATGCATGTTGTTTGTTGACACAATGTCGACTGCAAGGCACAAGGGCTATGTGGTTGGGCCTAAGTCAAGTTAAGGACCGGTCAGTGAACTACTATTACAAAGTCACACCGTACTACCACAAGTCTGGTATGGGACAGACCTGGCTAAGTAATTTGTGAAGTTCCATTTTAGTTTTGTTATAGGCTGACTGTGAGCGTGGCGTAGGCCATGAGAAGTCTCACATGGCACAAGAGGGGGCTCCAACATGTGGACTCATATTGTGGTGAAACCTTAGTGGTGGCATAACTAATTTGGTAATGGAATATTATAATAGCCTTGTCATGAACTCTCAGCCGCACACCTAAGACAGTGTGTTAATCGCGTGGCAAAACGAGAGGACATGTCTTTTGGGTAAAAGTGTACACCTCTGCAGAGTAACAAACTATCCTGGATAGCCGTGTCGACGGTCAAGAACATACTTAGTATGGTTTTTCATGGATTAGACTTTGTTTTTAATAAAATCTGGTTTTATGGAAACTTGTGAGATCTTTTTGAAAAAGATGATCCCGGTGGGACGCCCATGGTTAGGTTAGTGTTTGGTTGGAGCCTGCACTAACGATATTATTTTAGATATCAAGTATTACTTTTACATACTGTATTAAAATTCAGCTTTTGCACTTACTTTACAGTATTTACTTTCAATAGTCCTCCCTCCCTGGCATAGATAAAGACCTCGATAGTCCAGACCTCTCGGTCCTGGACCTGTGTCTGTTGCCCGCTAAAAATGGGCTGTTGGTCGTAGCGAAGGTACTGCAGAAGCTGGCGTAGCAACCCAACGTACTCGCCCTCTACCTCCGAGTGAGGCATGTAGTCCCAGGAAGTAGATGAAAAGGATCCGGCCATCTACAATTTGGAAACAAAAGGTTAAAACAGGTGAAATATAAAGAGAGTGCATAAGAGTAAAGATCTAAGAATGGTAAGTATAGGAAGTAGTAAGCTATATTTTGTCAAAGTTTTCTTAGTTTTCAAAATTAGAACTCAAGCCTTAATGCACGACCAGTCTAATTAGGGTTTCTACAGTCGTATGCTCTGATACTAGCTCTGTCGGACCCCCAAATTTAGCAAACCCAGAATCCTTTGTGATACCATTGCACTATTCCCTAGATCAGTAGATAGTGCTCACAGATACATTACTGAATCATCTCATACATGGTACAGACCATATTATTACAATACCAGAGTTCAGATGTTCCACATAGGGATAAGTTTTACAAAAGGGGCCATCAGGCCAAATGAGATCATTACACAAATATGAAAGCGATAGCGGAGGCAAAAAGAGGGGTTCATCTCTTCACAGGCAAGCAACTAGGACAACCTAGGAGCGATTAATTTTACCCAGAAGCATGACTACTGTTAAACGCACCCACCAGTTAGCTTGGTCAGCTAAATTTAAAAGAGATGCTAGAGCACTAGGTCCTATTCTAATTGCCACCATCTTCACCAGCTTGTGGTTATACTGTTTTACACGAGGAGGTCATCGCAAGATTAAGTCCTTAATTTGTCCAGGTGGTTCATACCACAAACCACAATTTCTCGTGCGACATCGGCACCATCCACTCTTAACACCCGCCCGGATAGGTTTAGCAATTTTTTTAGGGTTGGAGAGGCATAAAGTAAGTTATCACAAATATTCAGCCACTTACATGCTGTGAATGTCCGAAAGTAAGTTTCCATGTTTATAGATTGATGATGAGAGCAGTTAGTGCCCTGGACTAGACAAAACTAGCATGATTTATCTAAGACTCATTGCTATTCTAGTTATTAATAGTATCTATGGTGACAAGGTACATGGATTTTCAAGTTTCAAGGATGGCATAGATATATATTGCTAGATTTACATATGGGTGGTAAATAAAGCATGCAATTTGGATAATTTAAATAAAGGTAATTTGCATGAAACATGGGAATGAAATGGTTAAAATGTTGACTCACCTGCGTCAAAGGTTAGGGGATCTTGCTGGTCCTGGGGTGTGTCGACTTGTGACTCTGTTGCGTCCTCACATTCTACTCGGACGGAAATGCCGAATAGCAAATAACAGGCAATGAGAGCAAACAAATATCAAATAAAACTCAAAATTGAATCAAACTAGAACCAACAAAATGCATTTGAAATTAGAAAATTTTAGAAACAAGTTTCACTAAATTCGAAGCTACAACAAGGAAGAACGAGCTCTCCAAATTTTTATTTTCAGGAAAATCCCAAAAAATAAAAAGAGGAGAGAGTTCTCTCTCTCTGACATGTGGGTCCTACTGGTTTAAATTTATTCTCAAAATAAATCTTAAATTCACAAATGCACAGAGTATGGCATGTGGGGCCCACAGGTATTTTAGAATTAGGTTTTAATCAGATTTTTAGCTGAGGTGGGGACCATGCGTTAGTCTAACGAATGATTTAAACCGACCTAGGAAATTAAGCGGGAACAGAGCCCTTCCTGGCCGAACGGCGATGAGGCCTGCCGTCGGCGAGGAAGGCCATGAACGCATGAGGAAATTTCCAAAACAGAAAGCTTAGCTATGTGCGCACCTCTTGGCTGGTTGAATTGGACCATCACGAACCGAAGGGACACTGGTGGCGGACCAGGCGGTGGCGGAAATAGGGGATGGTCACGGTGGTGATTTTGGCAATAAGAAGCTAATTAAACAGAATGGGAGCTACTAGGGAACATCAGAAGCTCACCAGGGTGGGAAGAAGAGCTCAGGGAGGCCTGGAGCGGGCTAGCAATAGAGAGCTTGAATGGCGGATGTGGGTGGTCGGCGTTGGGGAAGACGAGGTGGCAGAGATTCAAATTGACGGCGTGGACGACTTCACTGGACAGCAAGGATGCTCTGACTGTAAGGAAACAGGTGGTAGAGTTTGAGGTCAGCGGCTAGTGAGGTGGCCGGAGTTGGAGAAGAACCGGCCGTCAGCAAGTTGCAAAGAAGGAGGAGCCAATTAGGCTTGTTGGGAGCAATCGGGGGGAGGGGGGGGGGGTAAAAGAAGCTTGAGGAAAGGGGCAATCCCGCTTGTGGTACTCTGGGATGAGCTGGCGACGGTGGTGGCTGAAGAAGCTTCCGACGACGATGATTTGAGCCTGAGAGTTAGAGCAGGAGATGGGTGAGGAGTATTCGACTATTGGCCAAAACGTTTATAGCTGAGGAAGTGAGTTAGGAGCATTGGGTGAGTTAAGGCATGTGGTAGTGGCTTCCTTGTAGCGCACCCGAGTGGGTGGAGAGGGCGAGGTTGAGGCTAGCACCGAACTAGGGTGGAGAGGAGGTGAAATGCACCATGCGCACTCACGGCTCACTGAGGAGTTAATTCATGAGGGGAAGAGGTGGGGCTGACTAGGCATTTGCCATTTGCGTATGGCGGTGAGGCCACAGAGCGAGGCTATGCGTGAGGGCAACGCAAGGCAAGGCGGGAGGAGTAATGTGAGCTCAGCATAGGCAATTCAAGGTGGTGAGGCATCAATGCCACAGACAGCGCGCGCTGGCCCGAAGGTGACCGCAAAATTGGGGGCGGCTTCAGTGGATGGTCGAGGCAGAGAGCAAAGGGGCGACGCTCGAAGGAGCTAAGGCGTGGTGCGAGTGTCTAGGCCTGGCGAAGGAGTATGGGGAAATGATGGAGCTGCCACAGGGATGGTTCGGTGCCTAGAAAGGAGGGAAAATTGGGGCAACAGGGGGCGCTCGGTGGCACAGAGCAGAGCAGGGGAGGAGCGAAGAAGGGGAAGGGGCCTGGGTTGGCTATGCTAGCCGAAAGGCCCAAGAAGCTAGGAAAAAGAAAAAGGCCGAGTGGCCTACTGGGCCAAAAAGGAAAAGGGTGTTGGCCCATTCAGGAAAACAAGAAAGAAAAGAAAAGAAAAAAATGAAATTCTTTTGGCGGGAGAGAGGAAATTAAGCAAGGCAAAAGAAACTATGAACTGAAATTTAAACCCAGGCTTTTGAACTTTAAACATCAAGTCTAGCAAATAACATTGAATTACAACACAAAGAAACAAACCCAAAATTGGGATGTTACATGATCTTACCTTCAACAGATGTTATTTCTTTGATTTGTGCTAAGATGCTCACCATCTTCCACTTTGTTTACATGCTAAACTATGATGGCTTCTCTAGTCTCATAAGTCAATATGTCAACTTCATCGGAGTCGCTATTATCATATTTTGCTTCTTCTTCTTGCTTACTTTCAAAATGCATCTCTCCCGCATCGTTAATGATCATAGTATATTTGCTAGGACATTCTCTTATCTCATGACTGTTTCCTTCACTTTTAAAGCAAGTAATATTGCTACTAATATAATTAGAAGCAGTACTCTCAACTTTAGATGTGGTTGGTCTTACCTTACTTACCTCATTAGATTGGAACATGTGTGCTGATTTTTGTGATGCCCATGGTTTGGACGAATTTTCAGCACCTCCACTTGTTAATTTGACATGGTAATTGAGGTATACTTTGATATAGATGCATAGAAATGGCCACCTTGTGATTTCCTTTGCAATTATTGCTCACAACACAAAGCTTGATGCATTAGCTCTTGGAGATTGGTGTATGGATGCTTATCCACACAATATTGAATTTCAGTATCAAGACCCTCCAAAAAAAAGTGTGCCATTGTAGCCTCTTTGGGTTCATGCATACTTGCACAAATCAAAAGCATATACATCTCTTTTCAATATTTATCAACAGAGAGCTTACCTTGCCTATGGCGTTGAAGCTTTGTATGATTGTGTGTACATAATATGGCGGCACAATTCGCTCTCTCATGATGTCTTTCATGGCATTCTAAGTATTTGGTCTTCTACATTCCGTATTCAATTGATCCCACCAAATTAGAGTATATCTAGTGAATTCAATGGGTGCAGCACATACTTTCTTCTCGTTGGTGAAGTTTTGCCTATCACAGATTTGATCAACTCTAATCACCCATTCAAGATACTCAGTATCGGTTCTAATATTGAAGGTAGGGATTTATATTTTAAGCTTACCTAAACCATCCTCCTCATGTACACGTTGTCCATTGCCATTGTCGTTGGCAAATGCTCCAAAGTTTGCTCCTCTTCGCATATGGACAGCACCATAATTTTGATAATTGAATCCACCTCGATGAACATAGTTACTGTAGTTCCCATTAAAAGCTCCATCGAGCATCAAATCAAAATTATTGTCCTAAAAATTATCAAACAATGGATTACATCTTACCTCAAGACATCGTTGTGGTGAATGAATAGTTGCATCTTGTGTGGGAACAGCAGCAGCCACACGGTTCGGTTGCTGTACAGCTGGTTGAATACCTAGGTTTGCTTCCAAATGCCGTAGTGAAGCGATCATGGCATCGAATCACACATGAATAGATTGTTCAAGCTGTGTGAAATGAGCATTCATGTTCTCTTCCAAAGCATCAATGCGATTAGTCATTACATTGCATCTTATTGTAAAGTGTTGATTTGTTGCTTGGAATTGAGCACGAATATTTGGAGGAAGATTAGCACCCTAGTGTAAGTCATCCATCTCCCCTTTGTTGTTATCACTATGATGTGAAGCTCCTAACATTATTAGTGGAAACAAAAGAAAAATAGCAAGCAAATAATTGAACTTATGTGTATATTTACTCGCAACTTACTCTTACCTTACAAAGTTCTCACAACTTCCCCTTACCTTACAAAGTTCTTACTTCTTCTTGAAGAATGGAAGTGCACAAACATGGTGGTGCACAAACACAACGGTTTGTTTGTGTAATTACAGTAAGGGATATATGAAACAATTGCAATATTAAAATCAATATAGTAACACAAGTAGATATGTGGAGCCTGGTTGGCTAAACAAAGGAATGCAATCTGAATTCTAGGTTACTGCCAAATTAAATAATAATCTAAGCTAGAATCAATTGCTTAGTTGATGATCACAAGATTTAAGTGAAGAACTAAGCAACGCAAATGCAAAGATAAATGTGACTTAACATAAATAAGGAATGAGCTAGTAGATAGCAATATGAGAATTAGATTGAACTAACTCATTTTGCATCAAGTAAAAGGATAGATGCTAGTCAATTATACAATGTGATATTTAAGGCACAAGATTGCTTACAAGATACAATTTGCACAATATAAAATTCATAAAATTTGGGTGTAAAGTCTTCTTTTTTCATGGCCAGCGCACTTCTTTTCACCTTTCTTTTCTTGCATCCTGCTAGCTTTTCTCCTTATATTTATGCAGTCTTTTCTTTACTTTTGCTATGCGACCAAAACAACTTGTTCTTGTTAATTTAGCACACCCAAACACAAGAACTCAAGGATTGTGCAAAATTCATAATACAGCAGCCCAAGAAGCAATATCAAAAGCAAATGGATATACATACATACATACATACATACATACATACATACATACATACATACATATATATATATATATATATATATATATATATATATATATATATATATATATATATATATATATATATATATATATATATATAAAATCAAGGCACAAGGCATAACAAATTTAAGCAAGAATAAGGAATAGACAACTACTTCAAAAGATAGCCAGGATAAGGATTTATAGCCTCAAACTTGACTTCTGTCTAACATTCCACACAGATTTGAATCTGTGACACACTCAGAATTAGAATTGGATTCGAATTTTGAATGCACTGGTGCTAAAACCTATTGGGTCAAAAGCTGTCATAGCCAAGCTATTTATTTCAAAATTAGTGAAAAATAAAAATTAATTTAATTTAAAATAAAGACATTTGTTATTTGGTTGCCTGAATGTTGAGCCCTTTTAAGCTTTTAAAAACGGTCCTTTTGAAAAGTAATATAGGTAAAAATAAATTATTAAATAAAGGATATTTTGTATTTTTTATAAAAATCCTAATTCAAATTAATTATTTGAAAGTATTTGCTTTTATTTGGTTTTTCTAGATTTTAAAATTCAATTTCAAAATTAAAAGTACTTTATGTAAAAATATAAAGACCAAATTTAAGTTGGAAATAATTTTCCTAAGTCCAAAATAGCTTTTGGAATTTTTGTGAAATTTTCTAAAATTTTTGGGCTTTATTTTCTATTTTCTGTGCTTTTCTTGAATTTGTTGGCATTTCTATTTTAAAAAGAGATTTGAAAACCCCAAAAAAAAATTCCCGAGAGGTGCCCAGCACGCTTAACATCAAAAATTCCCATGAGAACTGTTGCCACATTTCCTTCTTCTTTCTGTTAGTTGAATCATTTATCTTTAGCTTGTTATTCTCTCCTTTCCTATTCATATCTTGTCGCGGCCGAACCAAAACTGCTGCCATTATCCCCAGCAATAACTTTGGCAATCAGTTTTAGTTGTTTCATAGTTCCTCTTTACCTATAAATTGAGGCATAGATGCCTCACACCATTCCTCACCATGTCTTCTCTCGGTTTAGGTCGAAATCCTCCAGAGCTCCCTCAACCGACCATTCTTTCCCAACTCTAGTGAAGCATTCGGTTAGCTCTTCTGCCCTCTCTCATACTCTATTGGTCCTCAAATTTTCTAGAGATTCCCCACGCTATTTTCTACAACATCTTTTAGCTATTTTGCTTAACGCCCATCGGAGCACCACCGTCCATACTTTCTTCCTCAACTTCAATGAGAACTCGATTGGGCATATTCTCTTCCTCCATTAGGTATTTCCAAAAATCCATCTACCTACATGATCCTCTCCTTATTCCCCACATTTCTATTGAAGTAGATTTTTGATTTCTTCATGAATCGCCAGTAGCCAACGCCAGCTGCCACTGTTCGCCATGCTGCCACTTCTCACATGTTCCTCGGGTCTCTAGTAACCCATTTTCCTGGTTGGCTCCACCTCCCATTCCTCCTCTGTCACATCCCAAAATTCGCATTCCGGAAAAATTTAAATTCAAATTAATTACTTTAAAGTAATTGGATTTTATTTGGCTTTTCTGAATTTTCTGGAATTTAAAACCCATTTTTTTAAATTTAAAAAGTAATTTAAAGTATGAAAATTAAATACCAATGGTAGTTGGAAATAATTTTATTTAGTCCAAAATGTGTCCAGGAGCTTCTGTGAATTCTTCTGGAATTTTTGGAGGTATTTTCATATTTTTCTGAGGCCTAAATAATTTTCTAGCCTTTTCTGAAAATCAAAATCAAATTATAAAAAAAATAAAAATAAAATCCAACACTCCCTCCCTCCAGCTGACGCGTGGACGGCCCATATCCGTCCACGTCGCCGCTCGGCCAATCCGGGCCGCGTCTCCCCTCTCCCTCGCTGCCTAGCAGGCCCGGCCTGTCAGCCAGCCCCGCCTTCCTCTCCTCTTCGCCCGACGCGTGGACGGCCAGGATGAGCCGCGTCCCCGCGCCCGGCCCATCTAACCGTTCCCTCCCCTTCAAGCAGCCCAGCCGCCCGATCCACCTTCGGACCGCGTGGCTGCCATCCGATTCCCCGCTCCCTCTTCTCTCTGGCCCGCGGGCCCCGCGAGTCAGCCGCCGCGCCTCCGCTCCCGCTGCCGCCCGGCCCCTCCTGTCAGATCCATCGTCTCCCCCGCGGACCGACCGTACCCCGACCGTCGACCGTACCCGAGCTGAATCCGGCATTTCCTTCTGGCTTCTCCCCGGTTTTGGAAACCCCGGACGCCGCCGCGACCGAATCCCCGATCCCCCTCGCCTCTCCTTCCTTCGGCGCCCCTTATTTCCTTTTCTCCCCCGAACCTTCCGTTTTCCGGCCGACACCTCAGCGAGCAATTGCTGCGCCTCTGGCCCCTCTCCGCCCCTATAAATAGCCCCTCGACCTCCGCCTCTTTCCGCACCACCTCCCAGCGCTCTCCACCTCTCTCCCAGAGCCCCGAGCGCCGTCACACCAAGGTCTCCCCGTGCGCACCCGGTAAGGAGCTCCGGCGAGCAATCGCCGCCGCCTCGGTCCTCCCCGGAGCCTGTCGTCGCCACTCCGAGCATCCCCGCGTCCGTGCGATCCTCTCTGACACCTCGGCCGCCCCTCCCCGTCGCCGGAGCACCGTCGCACCGGAAGACCCGAGCCACGCCGTCGCCTTCCTCGTCGCCGGCCATCTCCGCTCATCTCCAGACCTCGCCGACCCCTCCACCCGAACCCCCTCCGCTCAGGGATTACATTTCACGCACCGCCTGAACCTCTCCGGCCCTCCCTCGCCGCCGGCGCCATCGCCTCCGACCACCTCTGCCCGGGCCACCCGAAGGTATCCCTCAAAAGGATTTGCTGCCCTATATGGGTAGGCAAAGCCTCCCCCCGCCCATCTGGTTAGCAGCGCTCTCTCTTAACTCCTAGCATTTTACTGGTTTTGTTGTTTGGTCGGAAGACTAGATTACTAGTATAGGATGCCGTACTATTAGGAGGGGTCGCAACTAGTGGCATGATGCTAATATTTTCGAATGAGTTTTGAAAATGGTTGTAGCTAATGCATAAGTTTCCTGTGACATTTGACTTGAAGCATGAAAATGCATTTTGTAAATTATTGGAGTCCATGTTTTCCCCTCCTTGTGGTATGATGCTAGAGTTTTTTAGTTGCACATTAAAATAGTTGAGGCTCATACCAACACTGAGTGCCCAATATTCAACTTGCAATCTTGTTATAAAAATTGCTCAAAGAAAATTGATGTATTGTGCTTTCTCTGGAAAACTGGTCTGATCAAAAGAATTGCAGTCAGACCAGCCTAGAGGTCTAGCCGGGCATACACAGTCACATTGTTGTGGCGGTCATATCGGCTCAAAAACCTGTGTGGTCGAAGACTAGAGTGGTCGAAAACCAAAGTGGTCGAAAACCAGAGTGGTTGAAAAACAATATGGTCGAAAACCAATGTTGTTGAAAAGCAATGTGGTCTAAAACCAACGTTGTCGAAGACTAGTGCGATCAAACAAGACCAGAGTGGTCGAACCGGTCTGACTGGCCCATAAGTGGTGATCTGAGCGGACTTCAGTCTAACCGGCTCACAAGGGGCTGTCTAACCGGCCCTCGGTATGATCGCTTATGTAGAAGTATGTTTTTTTTCCAAAGATGTGCTTTCTCGAAATATGGACTCCAACCAGCGGTCTAACCAGGGTTTTTGCTGTCAGACTGAACCTGGTAGTCATACCGGTTCTTGTGTGGGAGGTCCGACCAGTGGCCCGAGTAATGGATAGTTTTATAGCCGTTCGGAAGAGTGCGGTAGTACCAACCATGTGTTGGTGGTAGTACCGGGCATCGAACTATTTGTAGCGAACTTTTTGCTCCAACAGCTATTTTTCTTGTGTGGGGCATATATACCTCCTTGTGGCCTGTTGGAAGGTGTTGTTGGTTCCATTCTTTCATCCATTGAGCTAAGAGCAAACTCTCTCACTCATTTGTGCATGTGTTGAACTTAGTGTGAAGAGGCATAACCTTCCTCGTGTGTTGCACTTGGTGATGGACTTCATGTTCTTGAGCTGTGATTATTAATTTGTTCAAGCGAAGGTCTCTACCTTGTTACGTTTGGAGTTTGCCAACTCCTAGATGACTTCAGAGGAATGGTGGTCCAGTGATATTCTCAAAAAGCTTGTGAGAAGGCCTGATGCATTATGATTGGTGTAGTGCTTGCCATCGCCTAGAGAATATTGAAAATCGCCTATTCACCCCCCTCTAGTTAGCCTCCTCTATCTTATACCACCTCCACCATGCACCTCCTATGCCTCCTCTGTTGTATGAAGAAAGCTTCATTTCATGTCTCTCTCACTGACATGGTAGCCCCACATGTCATGGCTTTTCTTTTTTTTTCTTTTTCCAGTGAAGGCATATTCCTTCAAAATATTCCCTTGTTTTTCTATTTCAGCATTTTCTCGTTTGACAATTTTGAGAGCCCGTTCTTCACCGTTGAAACTCCGAATCAGCGATTCAAATGCAAAATTCATCTAAATCCATAATATATCTCCCAGTATATATTTTATAATCCTTAGATTTTATTTGAATTTAGTTTGTTTTGTCTTTTCACATATAGACTGTGACTTCCCCGAAGACTACAACTTCACCGGTGATTCTCACCAATCCTCGAGGCAAGTTACAAACCTTGACTATGTTGATCCTAGTTTCAAATTATATTGTTTCAAATTATGCTTCATGCTTAATTTTATTCACTATATTTTAGTTCCAGTATTAATTTAGTTAATGCCTATTTGTTTTGACACCTTTGGTACTGCAATTCCTTATTCCTTGTCTCTCTAGAATAAAACTATTGTTAGTATGCTAGTATTAGGTAGAACATTTCGTAGAAAATACTTAGACATGCATAGATATATCTTTAGGTTTAGGATACCTTTTTCATAAAATGATGAGTTTTAAAATGCATTCTTGACTTTGGTGAGTCAAGAAGGTCTATGAAATAATTGATAAAGTAGAAATAAAACTTGGTTTAGTATCAGATTGAGGTTCTTAGATTACCTCACACTTCTGGGCTAGTCTTCATAAAGCTCTCGGCACCCATCTGGATTTCAGTACCGCCTACCACCCCTAGACAGATGGTCAAACAGAGAGAGTAAATCAAATATTGGAAGACATGCTTTGAGCCTGTGCCCTAGATTTCTCTAAGGATTGGGATAAATGTCTGCCGTATGCTGAATTTGCTTACAACAATAGTTACCAAGCCAGCCTACAGATGTCCCCGTTTGAAGCGTTATATGGAAGAAAATGCCGGACCCCTTTACATTGGTCAGAAGTAGGAGAAGGCTATATCTTCGGACCTGATACTTTGAAGCAGGTTGAAGAAAACGTTCGCCTGATTAGAGACCAATTGCTAGCAGCCCAGTCAAGACAAAAGAGTTATGCAGACAAGAGGCCAAGGCCGTTAAGTTTTGAGATTGGAGACTATGTCTACTTGAAGGTGTCACCCTTGTGAGGAGTTAAGCGGTTTAAAGTCAAAGGCAAACTCACCCCGCATTATGTTAGGCCATTTCCGATTTGTGGCCAAGAAAGGAGAAGTTGCTTATCAGCTAGAGTTGCCCACGAATCTAGCCGATGTACATAATGTCTTCCACGTGTCTCAACTTAAGAAGTGTATACGAATACCAGAAGATAAAACTTTGTTGGAGGTGATCGAGCTTGAAAATGACCTGACCTACAAAGAGCGCCCCATTAAGATTTTGGACATAGTAGAAAAGAAGACAAGGAATCAAACCATTCGCTTATGCAGAGTACAATAGAGTCATCATACCAAGAAGGAAGCCACTTGGGAACGTGAAGATCAGCAGAGAAAAGACTATCCCTATTTGTTCATCAATTAGGCTGAATCTCGAGGTCGAGATTCTTTTTAAGGGAGGTAGGCTTCTAACATCCCGAAAATTTGAATTTGGAAACGTGTAACCCATGAAATATTTGGAATATAATTTCTCAAAAGTTGGGTTTTTATGGTGGTTCTTTAAATTTTGGTTGAGGTTCCAATAATTGAAGAAATTTATGGAAAATAAAACAAATAGAAAGACAAGAAGGAAATATGAAAAAATTTATATTTTAAAAATCGAATCTGAAAAGATGATCCATTAAAAGGGAGAGGTGTAAATTGAACCTAAAAATTCAAAATGCACTATGGACTTAATAATAATAAGAATACTACTACTACTAATAATAATATAAAATAAGGGGGTGAATGAATAATATATATATAAATATAAATATATATATAAATACATGCACCATGCTAAATAAATACAAAAATGAGTTGAGCAATAAAGAAGTAAAACAAGTGAGTAAAGGAGTAAATGAACAAATGAATAAAAATATGAAAACTGATAAATATGTATACATATATACATGAGTGTATATGCATATGTAAATAAATAAATAAAAAAGAAGAGAAGATTTTGGCCTGGCCAAGCCGGTTAAGCTCGGCCCATCTCTCCTCCTTCGGCAAAGCCGAAGCTTTGCCTCGTTGCTCCGTCGTCGACCGCTTGATCGCCGCGCCCCTGCAGACTCCACCGGTCGCTGTCGCCCATAGCTCCACCGCCCCACCCATAGCTTCACTGTGCTGTCGCATCACCTCGACCGGCGCACCAGCGAAACCGCTGTCGCCCACAGCTCCGCCGCCCTGCCCACAATATCTGCGCCACCGCCCATAGCACCCCACCCTGTCGCGTCTGCCCAACATGCACGGCACAAAGCCTGCAGCTCCTGCACTATGCTATCACGCTCGAATCTGCCGTAATCCCGTCACAGCCGCTGCGGCACCACCACCGCCTAACATCGACGAGACTGGACGACCGCCCATCTATCACCGGCCTCTTTCCGCCGCCTATAAAATCGTATGGCCCTCCAGTATCACTGCACCATTCTCCTCCGTCTTCCACACCCCAGTATCAGATTTCCGCACCTCGCAGCTCGCCGGCGAACTCTTTCTTCCCCAACGCCAGTCGCTGGGCAAGCCACCAATTGGAGCTGAGCCAGACTTCTCCCCAACCCCTCTTTGCCGGCACCGTGCACCCCCTCTACTCGCCACCACTGCATGTAGCCAGACCGCCACCGCCTTCCCCGAGCTTCTCTGACCCCCGAGGTTGCTTCCTAAGGTCATCGAGACACTCCCCTAACCTGCAATTGAATTCTAACCCAGTGTAGCTCGCGCCCACTTCTCCCCTGTTCTGCCGCCGCCCTCGGTCGCCGTCGGCCGCCGCCACCGCCAAATTGGCCTGTGGGACCGAGCCCAGGCGTGCGCACGGGCATGAGCATCCCATTTTTGGAATGCTCATGGCCGGCCGCTGCTTCCTCCGCTGACGGCGCACTCGCCGTTCCTCGGCTGGACGAAGAAGAGCACTGTTGCGACGGTTAGCACATAATCAAACGGTAATAACGGTTAAAATGGATCATTAATGCTAAATGTGATTAGTTAATGCAAATTATTCACTGACATGTGGCCATCCTATTTAAAATTAAATAATACCAGCCCCACCTGTTGTAGACATAGAAGAAAGGAAATAAAACAAAAGAAAAACTGAAATCTCTGCTGTGGGTCCCATCTGTTAGATTTTTAATTATTTTCCAGATTTATTTAAACTGAGAAATTTAAAAGGGCACAACTTATTCATCTTAACTCCAAATTGAGTAAAACACATTTCTAAATTCATCTAAATTCAACCTCTATCCAATGGAACTGAAACCATAGTTTTTGAAGTTCATTTGAATTTCTGGTGAGAATTTGTTTGGTATGCTAATTTTATCCAAATTTCGCGCAACGAAAAATAGCAATGAGGCCTAGTAAGAAGAAGCCGAAGCAACCCTCGATAACCAAGACCAAATCCACTGCGATCAAGGCGAGTCAATACTTTGATCATGTTGAACCTACATTTCTGCAAATTAATTCCATTTTGAATTATTAAATTGCATGATGTTATTTTATGCGCAAATTTATGTTCGATTTCAAGCTGCTAGTTATATACCCATTAATGATCTTGTTAGTATTGCTCACATTTGGAACCCTTGAATATTGGAGCCTTGTCACCTTAGCGAAACTTAAATATTAGAATTTTCGAAAATAAGTCTACAGCTAATCGCCATGCTTAGTAATGCTTAGAATTTGGGGGCACCTAAAGGCCCCAAGCAACAATTTTTATCATGAGGAAATGATTTTGGGGGTCATGGTGGAATTAATGGGTGTACCTTGACATGATTATTTTATGCTTTCAAAAACCCCAATTATGCTTAAATATCTGGGCGGATGGTATGGGGTCTGGTATGTGGTGCAATGGAAGCACAGTTTATGGGATGTGGTAGAACCGCCCAGGTAATCATAAGGACCGAATCTTGTCATAATATCCTATGCAAAATAGTACAACCACAAGTCTGCAAAATGCAACCTGGATAAGTAAAACTATCGAAACCTCGGACTCATCTCATCGGTAGTGGAAAGGTGGGGAATAATGCAAGGGTAAGGGGAGGCCTAAAGGGACACCGAGAGGAGGGTGACGTAACAAGTTGTGCTAGCATTGTGGAGAGTGGAGTCCAAATGCGCTAGTATCTGTGGTTACATCCCGTGCAACGTATGGGACCCACCGCAAGTGGGAGCAGCCTATAGGGTGAGATGAAAAAAGGGACTAGATACTTTGAAAAGTTAGTGTGATTGTCTACTCAACCACATGACCAAGGAATCATGTGGGGCAGCGAGCGGATTATCTCTTGTGGGTAAAGTGTGCAAACTCTGCAGAGTCAAAACTATTCGAATAGCCAAGCAAACGGTCAAGGGCGAACATAGGAACCTAACTAGATATAGTTCTATTTTAAAATGCTTTGTGGGTGGGTTCGGAAAAGTGGAGGGCAATGGAAAGCCCTGGTTTGAGTTGACCTGAGTGTCGTCCCAGTGATAAGGTAAGTGAATATAACGCTGAAAAGTTAGTATATGGTGCGGATGCCATGTAACGGTGGATGGAATCTGTATCGCTAATAATATGGTTTTCTCTCACACATTATGTTTTGAGTTCAAACTGCCAGGTTTTTGGAAATTTCTAAGTAATATACTTCAAAGCAATTTGTGGCAAATAAAATAACCCGAGCCTTTCCTTGATAAGCCATGCATGTTATCTATTGCATGCTGTGTGTTGGCTCTTTGAGCACGGTGGATTTGTACTCACACTCGCATTACCAAAATCAGAAACAGGAACCCAAGACCACTACGCTTATGAAGATGCCCTGCCACAGATGGAGGAAATAACGAAGGAAATTAGGGCGGCTTCTACGTTTTTGGGTCCTAGACAAGTAGGCTTGATGGAGATTGTATGCACATATATTACCTAGGATTAGTTAGTATATGTTGCACACATTACCCCTCAGTCACTTGCCTATGGATGATGGTCATACTTTTGCTTTGCTTCTGCTATTATCTTTGTGATGCAGACATTTGGCCTGTTAGGCCATTTTGTAAACTGTCACCCGACGCGGTGTATTTCAAACCTGGTATGTAATATTATGGTTTATTATGTTTTATGCGATGTATGGAATGATGCAATAATGTACCTGTGAGCACTATCTACTGATCCAAGGAATAGTGCAGTGTTTCATAGGGGATTTTGGATTGAAAAATCTGGGTCCGACACATACTCTCACTGATTACCATGAGGGCTCTACAACTATTAAAGAAGTGTGTCATAGCTAATTCAAGAAAGAATATTAGAAGTTTGAGATAAGACCTAGAGAGTCTTTGGATGAGTTCTTTGCTTACTTTCACAAGATTCTTAGTCACTTGCGTGCTCTTGGCGTGGTCTATCCCAACTCTGAAATGAATGTCAAGTCCTTGGAGCCTTAAACATGTCAATTTGAGAGATAAATGTCACTTACATCAATGACACTGCTGTCACAAGTGAGCTCACCTTGGAATTCTTTACTCAAGGCTGAAGATTCATGAGATCGACTTGCTCTCTCGCAAGAATAAGTCAAAGTCGATGGCTCTTATGACTGATCTTGCTAAGAGTTCTTCTCCTGGTCCTGTTGAATCTGCTCCTTCTGGATTCTCTTTGTCTGCCTTGTACGCTATGAGTGATAATCAGCTTGAGTAGATTCCTGGGAATGACCTAGCTTCCTATCCACTAAGTTCACTAGAGCCTTAAACATAGTGAGGACAAGAAAGAGAGGAGGAGGTTCTATCTAGTGCTTCCAGTGTGGTGATCTCAACCATATTAGAATGAGTTGTTAGTCAGTAGAGATAACCTTACTAAAATGAAAGCTATTCTTCTTATTGGTTCCTTAGTGTATTCATCTCATGCTAAACAACTCAAACATGCTAATGATCACATTGCTCAACTGAATTCTAGCAACTCTTCTGTGTGCTTAGGAGCTAGGGAAGATGAGGACATCCTTGGCTATGTTGTTCCTTGTAATTCATCAAGCACCTCAGAACAATATGAGCTTGATAAAAGAGCTAGAGCTTTGGAAAAGAAGCTTAGCACTAAGGTGAATTTACTCCTAACTGCTTAATATGGTTATTCATAAGGATGGAATACTACCTCACGATATCACTATGTACATTCTCAGGTTTGACAAATGGAAGACTTTGGAACCGAGAGGGGGGAGAGGGAGGCTGGGTCCAAAGCAATAGAAAAGTACAAGGAGGGTAGCAATATTTGTTGCCATATCCATGAAGAACAAGAAGCTCAAAACCCATACAGATGGAAAGGAGAAAGCCAAGCAGCCCATGCGGCTGATCAAGGATGAAAGAAAGCCCATACTGTGGGAGAGCAAAAGGGGAGAGGTCCACGAAGTTAAAGCCCAAGTTTTAGATGAGGTTTCCAAACCAAATTCAAAGTTTCCTCAAGCCCAACTGAAATCAAACTCGGAAACAACTCAGAACTCAATTCGGATTTAGCTCGGGATGGCCCAACAGACCTATAATAAAAGGGTCATAACTTTAACAAACGGAGTCTAATTTGGGTGTTCTTGGGCTTATTTGAAAGCTTATTCCAAGGTCCATCAATGGGTAAGGTCCTAGCTTCATAAACTCTTTGGTCAAGCTGCAATATCCAAAACAATGTGACAATAGAAAAAAATTAGGATTTCTTTTTTGTGTGAGTTTGAGGTACTCGGTTTGGCAACCTTGTGAATGTCCCAGGGGCTATATAAGCATTGCATTCGTAGCCTTTTGGGTTAAGTTTTGTTTAGATCAGTTTAGTCCCTTGTGTGCAAACTCCTCGTTGTCTCTTGTGTCGATTAGACCAACAGATCCTCAACTATCCTTATGTAACTTATATATCTAGCAATTTCATATTGCTCTTTACTTGAATTCTTGCTTGTTCTTCATTTGTTTGTAGTAATTGATCTTTGTGATCAGATCAACCGTCATTCTTGACATGGTTGATAACGATAAGAGTGTGGTTTAGCGATTGTTGGACAGCTTGATCATGTTTTGGTCAGGTAGTCTCATTGTCAATATCATTCTCTACCAATCAAATTATAATCCACTGGAAGATGGGGACCAATCCCACATCAGGGGACATGAGTGCTATTGCATTATTTTACTCTAACTATGCTTTGCTAGATTTAAAGCTTAATAGTGACATGGGCAAAATTTCCAAATTAACCGACGAAAGGCTTCACTCTAGAACTCTCTCATGCTAAAATTGTCCTAAGTTAACTGCTAAAATTAATGCATTAACTAGAACTCTAAATGTCTTCGCTAAAGAGTTAGTGGGTTGAGCCTTATAAATGCTTTGAGAAACGTGCATGAGTGTGTAAAATCCATGTTAGTAGGGTTGACGGGTTCTCCCAGTAAGCTTAATGGGTTGGACCCATTAGAGTTGTGCTGGTTATTTAGAGGGGAGGAGAGGAGGTGGTGATATCCAAGAATTCTAGAGTTTAGTTTTGATCTATCACTTTGTTTCCTTCCATTGTTGTGAGAGAGAGAACTTGATAGAGGAAAGGGTGGTTCTTTGGCTGCCTCTTGTAAAAATCAATGAGTATGTAAATCTCATCCTCTACTAAAATAGATCAAAGATTTTTCTAATCATGTTCTTGTTTGTGTTCTTACTTGGTTTCTCTTGTCTTGAGCTAGATTTGTGATTTTAGTTCGTGGGAGTCCTAGCCCAATATCTTGCTTGAATTACCTTAGTAGAATATGTGAGAATAGATCTACAAGACTTCATGTCTTAGATCCTCATGAGCAAGAAGTAATTTGAGATTTAGAGTTTTTGGTGTTCTTGTGATCTAGATTCAATTTTGTCCAATTTGGTGATTTGAGCCCAAGAATCTTGTGATTCTTGATTGGTTTAGGTTTCAATTACCTTAAACAAGTCTCACCCAAAACATAGATGTGTTGGATGAGAATTGAGTTTTTGTCCCGAGAGGTTTTTAGGTCAGGCAACAAGAGACCGGTTGGACTAGACTTAGACTTGCGGTTAGACCAGTCTGCTAGAGTGACCGGTCTCAAGCTAGTGGTTAGACCGGCCCTTTAATGGCGGTCAGACCGGCTCAATAAAAGAGGCTGTTGATTTTATTGGTTCTTGTTTCTAGTTTTGTTTTGCCTCGCGGTGTTGGTGTTATAAGCTTGGTGACTTTCATAATCACTCAAGTGGTGATTTTAAATAACTTAAAAGAAAAAAGTTTTATAAATCATACACCCTCTTTAATTATCAGCACCAGCCTAACAACTACGTAGAAGTTACATTATGTATCTTCCCAGGTTAGTTGGGGAGCTTTCAAGCATTTGCATGCATGTTTGAGCTAGCAAGCAACCTGCAGGGGCCGGCATGGAGCCAGGCTGCAGAGCAGCACAGGTTGCTGTGTTAATGGTCGCATGCATGCATGCAGCGCATATATAGCAATCGAGCAGATTCAGCATGCACCATGCAGGGCGTATATGGCGTTGGCTGCCGTCTGTCCCTCCCGATCGGCCAGGCGCGCGGCTACGCATCTGAACTAGACGGCCACCCAGGGACACCCTACCCCAGTACGTGCTCCACCCCACCCAGTTTAGTTTGCATGCACGGCGTCGATCGAGTAGAGGCTGAGCGCATCTGCTGTTTTTTGGCTGTGGTTTATAGTTTATGACTGTGACTTATAATTTTTTGTTCTAATGTAAGTGTTTATGTTAATGAATCGAATATCGATAAACCGATAAGCTGTTTTAAAAATACTTAAGGACAGCAGCAAAGAAGTTGTTCTATTTTATTTGTTGGAAGGAAATCAAGCCGTAAACCAAAAATAAAGATCCTTTTTCCCAGGCTCCTTAACCACCTGCAGAAAATAACGATGCTAGAGATCGACACGTAAAATTAATCTCGATCGTCGGACCGGAGTACTAGCTAGCTACCTGAAGCTAGGCAGACGGCTAGCTAGCTCGCAGCTGAAGGATGTTAGTACTCCACCTTCGTGCATCTATTCTCTGGCTCTGGCCGCTTAATTGAATTGAAACGACCAACCAGTGTGTCCTGTCCTGGTCCGGCCGGCAGCGCGCGTACCAAGGGTACCTGGTGACTGATGGATGATGGCTCTGGCTCTCGCTCGCTAGCTCCCTCAGCCTCCGCTCCTAGCTGGCTCCAATTATTTGGCCGAGTGGAGTCGCTACGCATCCATGCCAAGCTATGTGAAGTGATTTTGCCCTTTGTTTCACTGCTGGAGAGGAACTGATTAGATTTGATTTAATCGTCATCTTTGGAGCAAAATTGGTGCTTGCTGTAAAAGACCCTGTGGCGCACGGTGATTAAATTAAATGTGTTTTTGTTTATGCTCGCTGGAATTGGATTGCGTTTGCGTCTAAGCGATGTGTAGTGAGATGTGTTACAAAATTCTAGCTACGTACGATCCTATATTTTTCTTGAAACGGATTCGCTCGGCAGGATCCTATGCGCCGCTAGCCAGCGTACTCGTAGTAGCATCCGCTTCCGCCTGTTAAAAGGCGTAAATCAGGGGAGAAGTTCAAACGCGTCCTCCTTTCCATTTGGCCCAGCTAGAGCTAGGCTGCCTTTTCTCGGCCACTTGATGGGCTATTTAGTGGGCCAAGTTTTCTCTCTCCAAACATTAGTGGGCCAAATTGTCTTTAAAGTATTATTCAAAGTAAAATGAAAAAGAGAGATATTACTATACTTTTCTAAACAGTGATTTACATAAGTTTTAAAATATGATGAATGATGGATAAATACTACTTACCTTTTTATGTATTTTAAGATTAGTGTTACTCTTGCTAAAAATAAAAGCATAGAATCACTGTTCAAAAAAAAGATGTTATTCAAATGGGTCACATGCATGTCCGCTAACGTTCAGAGGGGAAAAGGAATTTTTTTCTCTTTCTTTTTAGTGCGCGCAACCACACATGCAAGTTTGATTAATCAAAAGAGCGCGCGACCACACATGCATCAGAGAACTTAAAACCTGCTGCCGTTTCCTCGCACGAGAGAGTTTCGGGCGGTGTGGGCGCTTCCTGTGATATCCACGTCGCCCCGAGCCCTTTGCTCCTCGCGCCGTCTCTCTCCCTCCCTCCGGATCTCCCCCGCTTCTCGCAGTCTCGCGCGCCCCCTACTCCCCCACTCCGCCGCCGCCCCCCCTCCTCCCCCGCTCCCCCGCCGCCGCCCCCTCCTCCCCCGCTCCCCCACCGTCTCCCCCGCTCACCCGCCGGCCGCCGCTTCCCCCCTCCCCCTTCCTACCCCGCCGCCCCCTCCTCCCCCGGTCTCCCCTCCTTCCCCGCTCCCCCGCCGCCTCCCCCCAACCCCCTCCTCCGGCGTGGTGTCGCCCCCTCTCCCGACGGCGGCGCCCGCGACCCCGGCCTCCTCCGGCATGGCGCCGCCGCCGCTCAGTCTCCCTCCGCTACTCCCCCCAGTGGCCCAGTCCCGTTAAGGATCCGTTCTTCTCTGCCGTTCCTTTCCGCAACGTAGTTGAAGCTCGTCACTCGCGTCCATGGCGGCGCTGCCAGGTCGTCGTCCTCGACCATGAGACATCTGCGGTCCCTCGCCGCCTCCCCCACCGACGCCGCGGGATGGGATGCTCGCGGGGGTGGATGGACTCAGCTGCGGCCGGATCCGGTCGGCGCGGAGGCGGAGGGGAGGCGCCGAGGCCGGATCCGGTCGGCGCGGAGGCGGAGGGGGAGCCGCTCGGAGGCCACCGGCTAGCTGCCGCCTGGAGCTCCTCCCCTCCCATCGCCTGGACATCCACCGCCTGGATTTCACCTCGCTGCCGACACCTCTCCTTCCCCTCCAAGTCAGCCGCCTCCCCCGCCGCTGCCGCCACGAGAGAGGGGGAGAGGAGACGAAGAAGATGACGACGATGAGGCGGTGGGGAGAGGAGGTGGTGTCGCTGTCGCTGCGGGGACACGGCTACGGCGACGAGGACGACGACCGGCCGGAGAAGCCGCGGCGGTACGGGGTAACGGAGATGAGGAGCCCCATCTACTCCTTCCGCCCCACCCACAATGCGCTCCAGGTCCGCCCGCCCGCCCGATCCACCCCCATGGCCCCATTTCTCATCGTTCTACGCTTTTACCCATCGCTGTTGCTTCGCGTCGAGTTGAATTGGGTTAATTCGTCGTGCAATTAGTTTTTGCAGCACGGTCGGTTTGTAGTTGCAGATCATTGTTGGGGTTGCCAAATTTTTTAAATTTAGACGGTTCATTCTGATTGCATCTAGGTTTACGTAGTGTGATTGGCACCTAGATTAGAATGCTAAGCTTGCATTTCCCTACAGAATTGTGTTTTATAGAGACAATTAAGTTAAGAGCAACTGCAATACAGAATGTCACTAGCCTCCCCAGCAATTTGTGCCTTTTTTATGTCCAGAAAGCCCTGCATGAACCAGTAAAAAGCTCAGGATAAATTGCTGTTACGGCTGCTTCTTAGATGGTAATACTATTAATTATGCTTCATAATTTACTGTTAATTGGCAGCCACTATAGTGATGTTAATGAGTAAAGCCACTAGAAAGGCAGCAATACTACTCTTGACAAGGAAGAACTTAGATTCCCTACTGCTTTCTTTCAAACAAAGGAAAATTTTAGACTCGTCCTTAGAATGAAAAGAATGAACTACCCTGAATCATGTCTGGTGATGCGAGCTGCATCTTTTCGCCATCCTAGCCATTTCTGAAAGCACATTCTCGTCCCTGCCATTTTATATTTCAGGAAATATTGGGTTCTCTTGGTCCTTTTGTTGATGGTTTGAAGTTTTCTGGTGGATCTCATAGTTTAATGGGAAAAGAACTGGTTAGAGAGATCACTGATCTAGCGCACAAGCATGACATATATGTGAGCACAGGTGATTGGGCGGATCATCTTTTGCGTCAAGGACCCTCTACTTTCAAGCAATATGTAGAGGTATGCAGGTCTCTTTGCTGTTTTTTTAATTGCAATATGCACAATCGTGTCTGAAATAACATACATGACACAAGATATTCCGTTGCAGGAATGCAGGGCATTAGGATTTGACACCATTGAGCTGAATGCTGGATCTCTCAAGCTCCCTGAAGAGGCTCTCCGGAGATTAGTCCACCTCATAAAGAATAGCGGTTTGCGGGCGAAGCCCCTGTTTTCAGTGAAGTTTGACAGTTCTGATATTCCTGCATCTGGTGATAGGGCGTTTGGGGCTTATATGGCTCCTGTGAAGCACAGCTCAGGTAACTAGAAACGCTGCTAATGTACTCTTATGTATGCTATGCTACTTCCAGTCTATCATACTCAATACTGAATGATGTTTGCATGAGCACGGCAAACACTATCTAGAGAATCATTTTCCTTTAGTGATCTGGGTGAAAATATTGACTAATGACTATCATACATTTCTGATCCAATATTAGTTTTGTTAAATGTAACTTAGCCATTTACCATTGTTGTACCATACTATGTACTATTTTTTTGCTAAGCTGTGACTCTGTGAGCATCGCTTCATTTCTTTCATATGATGACTACGCTGCACTCCGTTATTTACAACACGGGCATGCGTGCGTTTCCTGCGGCTCGCTGCCGACCGCACGTGGTCGAGGTAGCAGCGGCCGTGGTCGAAATATTCACCACGGTAGAAGTCGTAAGGCCTAAGTAGTGGTCGAAGAACTACTGTAGTAGCCATAGTCGAAGAACCAGTGGTCGTAAAAGAGACCTGGGCGTAAGATAGTCATTTACGACCACGTGGTCGAAGCTACAACCGCGCGGTCGAAGTCACGACCACGTGGACGTTCATGATCCAGGGATCAATCTCATGACCGCGTCATCATTTACGACCAGAACAACTCGATCACGTTTAAATCTCACAGTCGTAGCTACCTACGATCACACAGGAAGTCTACTGACCACACTCGCTCCTTCACGCCGTGGTCGAAACGCCCTCCGACCACTTATACCGTGGTTGAAGCACTCTCCGACCTCTCACACCGTTGGTCGTAGAAACCTCCGACCAGCTGCAATGTGGTCGAAGTGCCTTCCGACCGTGTTTACCCCGCTACAACGTGGTCAAAGCATTCTCTGGCCACGTGCACTCCATCACAACGTGGTTGTAACCCCTTACGATCATGTCTGCAAGTACTTGGTTGTGCCCAAGGTCGTTTACGACCGCCCGAAAGCATTTACAACCACTCCAGGTTGTTTACGACCACTCTGTGTCGTTTACGACCGCTCCGTGCAGTTTACGACCGCTCTGTGTCGTTTACGACCGCCCAAAAGCACTTACGACCACTTCATAGCCATTTACGACCACTCAAGGTCGTTTAGGACCACTCTGTGTCGTATACAACCACTCCATACCGTTTACGACAGCTCTGTGCCGTTTACGACCACTCACTGCCAAGCTACGACCATGCAGTTGAACTCCCGACCACGCGGTCGAATTTACGACCACACGGTCGAAGCTATGACCACATAGTCGTTTAAGATCGTGCGGTCGAACGGATATACGACCACGTAGTCGTCCCGACAATCGTCTATGGGTCCCGCCTGTCAGATTCTTCGCCATTTCTCGAATTTATTCAAACAGAGAAGTTCACATGGTCATAACTAACTCATTTTAACTCTGAATTTAGTGAAACAAACTTCTAAATTCATCTAAAAAGGGTGGTCGTAAAAGCTACAACGTGGTCGTACAGCCTCCCGATAGTCTACGACCACGGTCAGAGTGGTCATAAAAGCTACAACGTGGTCGTACAGCCTCCTAATAATGCACAGCGTGGTCGTAAACGACTTGACTCAATTCCGACCATGGTCAGAATGCTACAACTATGCAGAAAACGTTCAAAACAAACTTAAATTTCCTAGAGACACGAGTCAATTACTCATCACAAACATAGGGTAACGACCACATGGTCTCTCAGTTTCTCTACATGCACTTTGTACTATTGTTTTATGATCTCACTTCAACAACGTTGTAGGGCGCCGCGAAGCGCGCTTCCTTTTCTAGTGTTTGATTAATCGGCCATCGCCACTATTCGACGGACCCAACCTGCTTGCCTCTTTTCATCACAGGCATAAATACTTTACAGTTTTCTATTTGGAGAACTGTGTGTGTTTAGAGGTGGAAAAATAGCTCGAAATTCGTGAGCCGGCTCGAGCTCGTAAAATTTCAAGCCGAATTGAGCCTCTTTCGTAGCTTGCAAAAAAATCGAGCTGAGCTCGAGCCGAATTACAGGCCAGCTCACGAGCGTATTTTGGCTGTGTCTATAGTCCTCCTGCAATCTTGTGTGTCTCCCGACGCCCGTGAATCCCCATCTCTCCCGACGCCTGTGAATCCCCATCTCCACTGAGCCACTCCTACCCCATACCGTCCCACCACTCCTGCCTGTCCACTGCGCCGCTCCTGCCCCATCCACTACGTCGCTCCTGCCCCATCCACCGTGTCGCTCCCGCCGCCCATCACGCTGCTGTGTGCTCCCCTCCCGCCACCGCCGCTGTGTGCTCCCCCGCCGCCGTGTGCTCCCCCCGTTGTGTGCTACTCCCCCTTGGCCCCCCCACCGTGCGCTCCCATCCGCTTCAGCACCACCACCACCTTTGAGGATCCCCAGACCGCCGCTCACATCTCGGATCCTCCATCACACGTCGCTGAACAAGCAGTTTGCGGCATGGTTCACGTGCCTTCGCCTGGGCTTCACGGCGATGACCTAGCCACAGACATCTCCTCTGAGCCGGACCCCGACCTTGCCCTCACGCTCTTTCGCTGGGCCGTGCTTTGCCTAGACTTCCACGACGCCCCCGCCTCCTACCTCGCCTTCTCCTTTGGCCGCTGCCCTACTGTCACCCAGAACTTTGTACAACATGTGCTTGCGGGGCCCTGTAGGCTATGGCCCCGACCTCTCGCTGTTCAACACCTGCCTCCGCTTCTGCTGTGCCCATCACCGCCTCTTTCCCCTCGCCTTTGACATATTCAACAAGATGCACTCCCTCTCGGCCTCCGCCGCCTGTTGCCCCGACATCAAGACCTACACGCTCCTCCTCACCGCCATTATGCACCGTGTCCACCAATGTCACTTGGCTGAAAAGCTTCCTGTGGCTCGTGAACCCGTTCGAGACAACTCAAGCCAAGAAATAAGCCAAGCAAAGCTGGGCTTCTAGCTCGTTTCCTGAACGAGCCGAGCTGTATCACCAGGCAATCTCGGCCCAACCTGGCTCGAGCTAGCTTAGCTCGGCTCATTTCCACCCCCCCTCTCTCTCTATATGTATATATATATATATATAGGAAAATAGTTCTATACTGTAGGGAGTACATACTCCCATTTCTAATATATCCCTTTAATGGTACAATTATACCTATATACATACACACACACAAACACACGGGCATGCTAACGAGCGCTACGTGTTCCGTGCGTGCTAGTTTCACGCTAGAAAGTTACTACCTGTTGTGAGAAAAGTTATTATCAAATACATAGAGAGTTACTACCCAGTGTGTACTGTGAGCGTTTCGCAGTAACTTCACTTTGGAATTCTTTGGATATCGAGTTTAACTAGTTTACTAACTAGTTCATACAAATTTGAGCTGCAGTTGTCTTTTTTATGATAGTTTGATTATAGGTATGTGCTGATTTTATATAAAAATCAGCAAAATGTGTGATCTAAATTCGTTCAAAATCTTTGAATTTGAGTATATTTTTCAAAGGAGTGTGTTTCATTTAAATTGTTATAGATTGGTATATACCCTATTGATTCAAATAACACTTTAATCCATTTTTGCATGGTGGTATTGCCCACGTAGCGTGATGAGTGGGCGGTTTTGCCATATAGAATAACACGCTAGCTAAGTTAGGTCAATGACATATAGGCCCACAAGGGCTTCTTCCCCACTGAGCTCTCAGCCGTGCTTATCTGTTTCGATTTGTGATAGAAGGCCTTGTGAGCCCCACCTATTATTCACCTAAACTTGACCATCGTATCATTCTATGTGGTAAAATTGCTCACTTATCACACCACATGGGGAATACAACCATCCAAAAAGGGTCATGGTGTTATTTGAATTGGATAGTTTCAAAGATCAAATGTCCAGTTTCATATTTTGGGACGCTGGACATATTTTCGAGCAAAAGTCAAGGTGTTATATGGACATTTTCAATATATATACACATACATACGTACGTACGTATATATATACATATGTATGTATGTACGTATGTATGTATATGTACATTACACACACATACACATATACATACACACACATATGTATATATATATACACATATATAGAGAGGGGGAGAGAGTTGACTTAGTAGCCGGTAAATTAGAATATATATATATATATATATATATATATATATATATATATATATATATATATATATATATATATATATATATATATATATATATATATATATATATATATGCATGTGTATGTATGAAGCCTTTTTTTCTACTTTCGGGTGTATTTACTCCCTGTGTCGTATCTCATAAAGTAGAAATTACCTAACATAACGGAGAGTATGCACATGTAGTATATGAGTATATATGACCATCTAAGTGGTATGTATACTTTTAAGGTGGTATGTACAGTTTTTAGTACATACTCCTTTTTATGTATGAATATGAAGGTATTAGCAAAATATGTCTAAAATCATGTGCTCCCTTGCAATTTTTTCATGCGGTATTAGAGTATCTTGGAATTAGTATATAACTATATCTAAGGTGATAAATGAGTATGTTAAGTTTATTTAGGTGGTATATCACAAGTAGAAGTAACTACACCTAGGAGTAGAATGCATTTTTCCTATATATATATATATATTCTGTAGCTGAGTATAGAATAAGTTATTCTACACTCCAGCCACTTCACCCCTACCCTTGACCAAGTTCGTCCCCCACCAAGCGCACCGAGCATGCGCAACCCGCTCATCCCCACCCTTCCACGCATACACCCATCCAACCAGGTCAATCCCAACATATATGGGCCACAAACCCATGACGCTAACATCACATGGTCAGTATGTGCCACTGCTAAGTGTGGCAGGAAACTCTAATGATGTGTCTAGTAAATTTGTAAGTACAGTGAAAGCATTTTCAATTAGCAAAAAATTGGAATGTATTTGGATGTTAATATTGTATCCATTTTTACTAATGCCATTACACAGCGGTTCTAGGAAAAACACTATCCATTTATTTAGGCTAGCTGTGGTAGTAAAGTCTAATATCACATCCAATAAATTCGTGAGTATGGTAAAAGCAGCTTCATATAACAATAATTGTTATGTATCTAGGCATAAATGTGGCATCCATTTTTCGAATGACGGGGGTAGGAGTGACAGTAAACCTTAACTATATATGCACCCAGTAAATTAGTGAGTATCATTAAAAGCTGCTTGACCTGATCATAAATTAGTTTGTATCTGGACGTAAAAGTAATGAAGCAAAAAGTTGATTTCCAATGTGTTGTCCATTTTTTAAATTTCTTTAGAAACCACTAGTAGGGGGAAGTTGCCATATTTCTAGGTTCTGGCCACACCATTTTGGGTTTTTCCGCTTTTAACTTACATTATTTTGTATCTCCTGTGGTGCTCCAACAGTCAACGCCCCCCCCCCCCCCCCCCGGCCCGCGAATCGATATCTCCAGCAATAGGCACCGCCCCCATCATCCCTGATGGACGCAGTAACAGCGGTGATCTTCGTCTCCCTCCCCCCATCCTGTACATACCGTCAATTCCACATTGAGCCACTTTGCACCGCAGTGGATGGGGGAGGGGTGGTGGTGTGGATCATGTCGTAGAAATGCTAGTTGTTTTATAGGGAAAGTGTGGTTTTACGGGCTGGCTACATGGGAGTGCATGGGATAGCGCATAGGTGGATCGTGGTCAGGTCACGCAGTTTCATCTTGGCCATAACATTGGAATGAATCTGGACATAAATGTGGTACCTTTTTACTTCTGCAATCACATGTCTAGCACCAGTGGCGGAATCAGGGATTTTGATTAAGGGGGCCGGGTAAACATGATGACACCTCATAAGTGTGATAAATATATACATTAAGTGTATGTCTCAACGGTTTTTTCAATGTTTTTATATATGTAGTTAGTATTCATAACGAAAAATCACAATATTATGATCAGAAATAGATGAATTGATGATTTACTGTGCTGTGCACTGAAATATTTACAGGGGTATTAAAAAAATTTACTGTGTTGGGGGGGCCACGGCCCCTGCTAGCCCCCTGGTTCCGCCACTGTCTAGCACATGCTACGTCTATGTGTAGCAGTAAACTCTAACAATACATCCAGTAAAATCATCGTCAAGATAGTTACAAAGTTTAATCTATCTAGTCATAATTGTAGTTTCAATTTTACTACCGCCATCACATGGCCAGCATGTGACTGTCGGACCCCAGAGCAACAACTTCCAGATCCTCTGTTAAATCGCACTAGTCTAGGATCAGGTAGTGCACACAGTGGACAACAAAGATAAATATCAATGATAATGATATTTATTCATTAACTAAATATGGGCCTAGTAGCCAAAGTTTACATTCACAGCCCATAGGCCAAATTTAACCATAGCAGTGAAGCAAAGGCGAAGCGGAAGAAGCCTAACAAGCCTGCCCACAAGCAAATGACAGTAAGATACAGTCTACTCATCCTGGTCCTCACCATAGTTGAAGTTGTCTTGCTCTACGTGAAGATAGTAAGGTGAGTACAAAGTTGTACTCCGCAAGTCACACGGGAGAGTGCAATATAATGATAAAGGCAACAAAGGAAGACATATAGCGTTATTTAAGCGTAAAACATCATTTAAAGAAATACAATAAATAGATTAAAATTGCTAAATTTAATACAATAATTAAAAATAATATTATAAATGAAATTAATACCGTTAGTGTAGGTCCATCCTCCACGCTAACCTAACCATATGTATCTCACCTGGACCATCTTTTCCAAAAGATCTCATATGGATTCCATCCATCCATAAGTTTTTTAAAAACCATTTTGAAAAACAAACTATAATCCATGAAAATCTTTACTCAGCTTGCCCATGATTGTGGACACGGCTATCTAGGATAGTTTATATACTCTATAGAGGTTGTATAATTTTACCCACAAGAAATGATTGATAGACCATGTGGAGGTGACCGCGGTTGTGTGATGAGTAATTGACATCTGGTTTTAGGAAAGTCGAGTTTGGTTTCTGTGGTTTGGGCCATGTCGTTGCGCGGTGCAATCGGTTTCGGTCGAGCTAGGTCGAACGTGCTTAAGTCGTTTATTTTTCGCTTCGATCGGTTTGGGCTTTGAGTATTTCTTCTGATGGTAATGTATGATTACATGTGTCGAGCGGTGCTACGTGATGTATTTCTTGTCTATGATGACTGCAGGACGTCAAGGTGGAGTCGTGGCGAGGCACGAGATGACCGGACTAGTCGTGGCGAGGCACGGAATGACCAGACTAGGCGCGGGCGGTGCCGAGGTTAGAATGGTCGAGGTGTGCCGAAGACGGCGAGGACTCGAGGTGGCTGCGTGGCTTGAAGGGCAAGGAATGAGGAAGCTTCCTGGAAGGTGCGCGAGGGGCGTTTTGGTGAATACGCAAAGCTGCACTAAAGGAAGTGGATTGTGGATAAAGCGTCATGAGTTGTTGAGAGCTAATGGGTAAAGTGGGTTGTAAAACCATTAGTGGAGGCTATAAAT
Organism: Dendrocalamus latiflorus; assembly: GCA_017311315.1. Classification (NCBI taxonomy): domain Eukaryota; kingdom Viridiplantae; phylum Streptophyta; class Magnoliopsida; order Poales; family Poaceae; genus Dendrocalamus; species Dendrocalamus latiflorus. The sequence goes on along the minus strand of CM029633.1, from coordinate 3,044,148 downwards.
AGAGAGGTGCTCTCTAGTGCTATGCGCAAATTTTTAGAGAGAGAGAGAGAGTGGGTGTAAGAGTTAGGGTTTTAGTTGTTTCTCTCCATGTATGCATGAAATGTGAGGGTTGTAGACAAAAACCTTATGTAATCATTTATGTCTCGGTCTCAATTTATGAGAGTTATGTTTTGATTGATGTGATCATTTGTTCAATTTCTTGTTATATGAGTTTTTGTCTGCAGTAGTTTTTCTTTGGGAGTTTGTTCGGCTATCTCACTTGTTAAGGCTTCTTTGTTTATTCCCTGTTTGGTTTGTTTCGGCAGTAGATTGAGCAGTCTTCTGCTGTTCGGTTTCTTGGCCGTAGTCTTGCTTTTCATTTTCTATTCCTTCTTGTTTTGTCCTCTGTTCGGCACCCCAAACAATTAATGTTTGGTTGAATGCAGCTGCTGCTTGGTACTTCTTTTTACTGCAAGAATTACATTGCTTTCCTGCCGATTTGTCTTGATCCGAATGCAGTCTTCTTTTTGCCTTTTTTTGACTCGGTTAGGTGAGATTAAGACAGAAGCTCATTGCATTCAATCTCTCTCTCGGAAGCTTGTTTCTTGGACTTCTCTTTCTTTTGATTCCGTCCAGCAGTATTCAATTAATGTTGTTCGGCTGCAGCCCCTATGTACTCTCTTCAGTTCGAATTTTCACTAGAGAAAACTTCAGTTTGTTTTATTTATGCTATGCAAACAGCATTAAGCTTTATTATTTTCGGTTTTGCTTTGGGTTGAGAGGAGTTGTGATGGTCCAGCACTGTCTCTTCTTTCTTTTCATTTTGCTTTTCAGGTTCTTGTTGGTTTCTGCAGTTAGTGCAGTTTGGGTGTTGGAAAGGGAATGTTTCCTTTCTAGTCTTGCAGCAGCTTCGGTTTATTTTGATTGCTCTTTTCTTGGTTAGTTCAGCAACTAGACTGCAGTTCATTATGGTACTGTGCAGATTTCAGCAGTAAGCTTTGAATCTAATTGAAGTGTTGATTATCTCTTTTTGAGAAGGGCAGCTAGCTCTCATTGTCAGCCGATCTGAAGTCCTCTTTTTGCATTTATCTTGCTGAGCAAGTCAAGTCTTTTGGGCTTTTTGTCGATTAGTTGTCTCGTTCTCTCAGAGAGCAAAAATCATCTTCTTCTTAGCTTTTGTAGCTGTCGGAGAACTGAGATTTTCGTGAATACTTCTAGGGGCGATTTTTAAAGGCTACATTCACCCCCCTCTGTCGTCAACATCGATCCAACAATTGGTATCAGAGCCGGTTAGCTCTTTTCCATAGATATTAACCGGTCTCTAGAGCCATGGCGAAAGACAAGTACTCGACCAAGCCTCCGATCTTTGATGGCATCGATTATCCATTCTGGAAAAGCCGGATGGAGACCTACATGCAGGCCCAAGGATATGCCATCTGGAGGAAGGTTAAAATATGATATGTTGTTTCTGCCGATGTGAACATCAATTGTAACAGCCCAGGTTTTTATTAAAAAATAAATAAATAAATAATTAAAAATCAATTAAAATAAAATCCTAAATTAAAATAAGTATATTTGTGCCTAAAAGTTTAAATTGGAGTTGTCTTGAATTTCTGTTTTTGAAAAAGCTGGATTTGAAAAGTATTTTCAGAAAATCCTAAAATTATTAATAAAATGATATTTTGATTTTATATGGAAATCCTAATTCAAATTAATTATTTGGAGTTATTTGGCTTTTATTTGGTTTCCTGGATTTTCTGGAGTTTAAAAATGTATTTTTGAAATTAAAAAGTATTTTTAAGTATGAAAATTAAATACCAACATTAGTTGGAAGTATTTTTATTAAGTCCAAAATGTCACCAGGAGCTTCTGTGAATTTTCCTGGAATTTTTGGAAGTTATTTGGTATTTTTTGTGAGGCCAATTGAATTTTCTGGGATTTTCTGAAAATCCAAAATCAAAAATCAAAAATGAAATCCCCAATCCACCCCTCCGGCCGCCACGTGGACGGCCAGATTGCCGGCCACGTCGCCCCCGCTCCATCCCGCCTTGGCCCCCTCCGGGCCGTCCGATTTCCCCCGCCACGCGGCGCCATCCCGGCCGCCCGCGCCTCCCGCTCCTCTCTCTCCTCCTCCCCGGCCCCATCCGTCAGCCGCCTTCACCCTCCTCTCTCCCACTGCCGCCCCGGGCCCGCCTGTCGGGTTCATCTTCCCCGCGCGCCCGCCCCTTCTTCCCCGGCCGCGCCGCCGCCTGGCCGTTGCGCCACCTCCGCCCTACCCGGCGCCTTCCCCCTCTCCCGCACGCGCCGTGTCCCACGCGCCGACCAACCCAGCCATTCCCGCACCCTCCTTTCCTTCCGCGCCTCCCCCTTTCCTTCTTCCCCTCTCTTTCCTTTCCGCCACCCGCCATTTCCGGCGACAAATCCCCGCGGCCACGCCCTCCCCCGCCCCTATATAAACCTCTCGTCGGGCCTCCCTCTCTCCGCACCACCTCCCCTTCCACTCCTCCCTCTCTCCCGAAGCTCCCCCTCGCCCCGCGCCGTGCGCCACCGCTCCGCCGCCTTCTCGGGCTCCGACGAGCAATTGCCGCCTGCTCGAGCCCCCTCTCGCCCGGCCGCCGCCGCCCCTAGCTTCACCGCGACGCCCCCGACCTCCTCCGCCCCTCGGCCACACCTCTCCGCCACCGGAGCGCCGCCGTCGCGTGAGACCCGAGCGCCGCCGCCTCCTCCCTCGCCGCCGGCCCATCTCCGGCCTCCCTCGGTGAGCCCGCGCCCTCCCCCGAGACCCCCGTCGCCCCCTCTTCCCGTTGCCGCCCACGCCGCCGCCCGCCGCCCGCCGGAGCGCCGGCGAGCTCCCTCCCCGAGCGCCACCACCGGCCGGCCTCCCACGTCGGCGTTCCCGTGCCCGCGTGGCCGGTGACATGGCGCCACGCCAGCTCCACCTCGGCCTCCCTCGGCCCAGTCAGCGCCACCGCACGCCCCTTGCCACTTCACCATTTCCCCGGCTTCGTGGACCTGGTCCATGGACCAGGGCCCACCTATCAGTCGGCCCAGCCCCTGGATGACGCAATGCTGGCGTCATTAATCCTTTTTCCCGTTGAAAAATAATCCGGCCGAAAAGAAATTCCCTGCTGATGCAATAATTCAGATTTTCCTTTAGGAAAATAATTCCAGAAATTCCTCTTTTCCATTTTCTCTCTTTTCAAACTTCCCAGAGTCCATTCTCCCTCGTCCTAACTCCGATTGAGCCCATTCAAATTTCTAAATTCATCAAAAATTCCCCTCTATCCATTTCCAGCCTCAATTCAAATATTTGAGTTCAATTTGAATTTATTTTGAATTTTATTTGAATTTGGTGGGTTATTTTGACGTGTAGACTTCGACGATTCGGGAAATTTCTTCGACGAAGATTCAAACAAAGTTGAAGAGCAAGGCAAGTCACACTCCTTGATCATGTTGATCATAGATTGCAAATAAAATTATGTTGATTTAAATTATATTGCATACATATTTTTATTCAACATATTTCAATCCAGTTTTAAATTTAGTTAATACCTGTTTGTTATTACCTCCTTTGACATTGCAGATCCTTATACCTTGTCACCTTAGAATCAAACTCTAGTTAGTACACTAGTATTGGCTAGAGAATTTTAAATCAAATGCTTAGACTTGCTTAGAAATACTCTTGATTTTGGGATACCTTTTCGCATAAAATGATAAACTTTTCGAATGTATTCTTGACTTCGGAGAGTCAAGAAGGATGATAAAATATTTTAAAACAAAATATAAAATCTGGTTTAGACTTAGGCTAATGGTTAGGTGGTGGGTGCAGGCATGCACTGTTGTTCGGAGACACAGTGTTGATTGTCGTGCACAGGGGATATGTGGTTGAGCCTCAGTCAATTAAGGACCGGTCTGTGAGCTACTGTTGCAAAGCCCTAATCGTACTACCACATGGCTGGTATGGGACAGCCCTGGCTGAATAATTTGCGAGTCCCAACCTGGGTCATGTTGTAGGATGAAAGTGAGCGTGGCGTAGGCCATGAGAAGTCTCACTCGGCTCAAGAGGGGGTCCCGGTCTGGTGGATTCCTTACTGGGGTGAAACCTTAGAGTTGGCTTGGCCAGGTTGAAGGCTTTGCATTGTAAAGGCCTTGTCACGACTCCTCGCCGCACACCAAAGGAAGTGTGTAAACCGGTGGCAATATGGGATGATCGTGTCTTGTGGGTAAAGCTGTACAACCTCTGCAGAGTGTATAATCTATCCTGGATAGCCGTGCCCACGGTCATGGGCATGCTGAGTAAAGTTTTTCATGGATTAGACTTTGTTTTTCAAAAATGTTTTCGAAAACCTTACGGATGGATGGAATCCGTGAGAGATTGAAATCTGGTGAATGGATGGAATTCATCAGAGTTGCGCAGTGAAAGCGTGTGGATGGATGGAATCCATACGTGGTCTTTTAGAAAAGATGGTCCGGGTGGGATGCCCGTGGATAGGTTGGTGTTTGGTCGGAGCCTGCACTGACGGTAATATTTTCAATTACAAGTATTGATTTTACTTACTGTATTAAATTCAGCAATTCCAATCTATTTATTGTATTTCATTAAATGCTGTTTTATGCAAACTAACCCTATGAGCCTTCCATTCAAGCCTTTATCATTATATTGCATTTCTCCGTGTGACTTGCGGAGTACAAGTTTGTACTCATTGTTGCTATCTCCACACAGAGGAAGACGACTTCGACTACGGTGAAGACCAGAACGAGTAGGCCACGTCTTGCAGTTGTTTGCTTGTGGGCAGGCTTGGGCTTCATCATTTCAGCTTCGCTTCCGCAGTTTCTTTTTCAGTTATTTTTGCCAATGTGCGATGATGTAAACGCTGGCCATAAGGCCGTACTCCTTAAATTAAATAAATGTCATTATGCTTGGTATTTGTCTTTGTTGTCCACTGTGTGCACTAGCTGATCCTGGACTAGTGCGATTTACACAGAGGATCCTGGAGTTGCTGCTCCGGGTTCCGACATCAATGCCGGGAACATGGCTGATGTTGAGGCAAACGCTAAGGCAAGGAACATCATAATCCAGGGGTTGAGCCGAAGCGAGTTTGACTGCATCTCTCATCTTTCGTCGGCTTTCGACATCTAGGTGACCCTCGATGCTTACCATGAGGGCACCACCTAGATCAAGACAGTCCGACAGGACCAGTTCAAGCGAGATTACAACAAGTTTGAAATGCTCGCTGGCGAGTACCTTGATGAGTGTTTTGCGCGTTTCCACAAGATCTTGAGCAACCTCCGAGCGGTCAGTCTCACATACCCCGACTCGGACAACGCTCGTCAGATGCTCGCGGCTTTTGACTTACGCGTTTGGGAGATTAAGGTGACTACCATCAAGGACACCACCGATCTCTCGACCTTGACTCTTGACTGAAGGAATGCGCGTAGGCTACGATAGCAGAAAACAAAACTTTTCTACCGCGCACAACAGGACATCATGCTAAGGAGGGATCATGGATCGTTACCACTAGACGCGCAGCGCAGCGGAAGAAGAGTTGGAGAAGCCGATCCAACCACGCGCGTCGAGGTAGTAGTGGAATTAGTCGATCGTCCCGAACAGATCGTCTCCTCCACGCGATCAACCACACCACGTGCAAGATCCAATCTGTAGATTGTTGATGCCGATCAACGCCGCAACGAGCAGTGCCTCCACTGGTATCCACACGTCCGGGGCTGGAACGCCGATCGCGAGTGTACCAGCACTCGCGAGCGGCTAGGGTTTGGCTCGGGAGGTGGCGGCTAGGGTTTGGCTCGGGATTAAAAGAAGCATGCACCCCTCAGCCCCTCGCCTCCATATATATAGACCTCCTCACTTGGGCCTCGTGGACCGAGGCCCAATATAAGTCTATCCAGATCTCTATCCGAATGGAGCCCACATCCGAATCACATTCGAATTAGTGTTCCAACCCGTTAAGTGTGCGACCCTGTAGGTTCACGTATACTTGGTCGCGACCCGGAAACACCTTTCCGGTCATCCTGTTAATAGCGGCCTCTAGTAAGACATATTAACCCCAAAGTATACGTAAAGATCATATCGGCTGAACCTGTAATGTTCTCATGTACGAATCCCTTTGCCTCACGATATAGATTGAGCTCAAGGCGAGACCTGTGTCATCCTCTTAATAGCTCAATCACTCTCTCGATTCCGTGATGGATTATAAACTTGTGATTGACTCCTCAATCACCTTGGCATGGCCATGCATTTTCATAATCCATTACATCGAGGGGCCCAGAGATATCTCTCCCATAAGGAGGGGCAAATTCTATCTTGATCATTCACATCCCACTACATGTTTCATGGCAAACCCGAAGACTACTTTTATGACTACCCAGTTACGGAGTAGTGTTTAGTAGTCCCAAAATAAGCTATTACGCATGTTGGGAACCATGATGATCTCAAGTCTAAGGATTCTACATAAACACTACTTGAGACCAACTGATGACACATGAAATCTCTGCAGTGTCTCATGGCGGGTCTATCCAACATATGTTCACTAACACATGTCCATATTATTGATTTGGTATCACCATACCATGATCCATGAGACATGATCATCAATCAATACATATGCTGATCTTTGAATCATAGTTGTTCCTCATATGATATATGATCAGGGATCATTTAGAAATAACAACATTTTAGCATTAAGAGTCTCATGAATAAGTCACATACTCATTGATCAATAATGATAATGTCTATTTCAAGGAACAAAGTAATGCATCATAAACATAGTATGTGATATATATAACACCTCCATGTTGCCTCTAGGGCATATCACTAACATTGACGTGTTGTATTCACGCCTCAAGACTAACGAGATTGACATAGTCTCTCATAGGTCGAAGTCGCAGTCGATGGCCTTAGTCACCGATCCCACTTCTGGACCTTCTTCCGAGTCGACTTGCGGATTCTCCCTTGCTACTCTCTGTGACATAACTGATGATCAGTTAGAGGAGCTTGCGGATGAGCAGTGAGTCCTCCTAGCTTGGAGATTTTCCCATGCTTACAAGAGGAGGAGGGACGAAAAGAGAGGAGGACCCGTGATCTGCTTCGAGTGTGGTGGACCCAACCACATTCGAGCAAACTGCCCCAAGCTGGGGAAGGGTAAAGGCGACTACGGCGGTGTGAGCAAGAACGACTACATCGATAAGAACCGCAACAAGAAGCCTACTGCTCACACCCAAGGCAAGAAGAAGTTCCGCGACCTTGGCAAAGCCAAGAAGCTCTTCCACCGCGTCCTCACCGCCTTCGACGACCTTGACCTCAGCGAGGTGGAGGGGTGGAGCGACGATGATGGAACAGACGAGCAAGACCCCAAGGGCGGCGATGACTTCTCCGGCATGTGCTTCATGGCCCTTGAGGGCGAACTGAGCGACAACAAGCTGTACTCCGACTCCGACAAGGTATCCCCCACCTACGACCAGCTTAATGATGCTTTTCTTAAGCTAGGTAGATTCCATGCTTCTGGATCTGCCCGAGTCTTGTGAAAATTGCAATAAGTTGAAGATGAATCTAAAACAGGCAGACCATAAAATTGCTGAACTGCAAGCTTCACTACTTGAGCTCATTGCTTCATGTTTGAACTGTCCTAAGTTAACTGCTGAACTTGAATATGTCTCAAAACAGTTTCAAGAAATGATTGACACTAATAAGAAAATGGCTCAGTTCGCGACTAAGGACCCTGTTAGCTCACCATGCATTTGTTGTGATAAACTAAAACTTGAACTCGTTGCTTTGAATGAAAAATGTGTGAAGCTAACTAAGGATCAACTAGTGAAGTCATCAACTGATTGTGATGTGATTGCTTGTGTGGGGGAGAAGCCCAAGGGTAAGGTTGAGACACTTAGCGACGTGAACCAAACTACTAGCAGTAGGACTGTCCCTTCCGAGTCAGCTGTGCGTGCACAAGCCATTCACTCTTCTGCTATTGGTTCTTCATCTGCTCCCTTACCTCCTGCTGTCTCTTCTTCTCCCTGCTCTTCTCGCACCTCTCTTTCGGGAGTGTTAGTACCTTATGAACACTATCGAGAGGTTTGTAGGAGGCAAGAAGAAGCTGAATCTTATTCTAAACCAATCCAAGATTTGCAAATTTAATCAAGGTCTAGGATACGATTTCTAAGAGGACATGAGGAAGCATCCACCTGCCGTGCTCAGACCCATAGCACCTGGTGTGATCGAGGTTGAGCCCAGTCCTGGGAGAGTCCATTTCAAGTCAGCGGGTTTTGTCCAAGGGATTTCTGACAGCAAGGTGAGTCCACCTGCTGCTTCGGCCTCTCAGAAGGCGAAGCCTCACCATGTTACTTCTACCTCTCAGAAGGTGAAGTATCACTGCACCTTCTGTCAGAAGGATGGACACTTGATTGAGCGATGCTTCAGGCGTGCCAAGATCGCGCGTAGAGACCGTGTTGCAGCTCTTAGGCGTATTCAGGGTCAGCCCCAGACCGTGAGTGCATCTAGGACCAACACGAGGTCTAGGGTTGCTTCAGTTGTTTCTGAAGTGTTTGGGCAGCATCGAGGACTTGGTTTTTCCGAGTTTTCAAGTTTTCGTCCTCATGCTCCCTTTGGTCGTGACTTCCACCGTTCTGAGGGTAGATCTCGCTTTCTCCGTCGAGATGGCTACCCGCGGCGTGATCAGCATGTTGCTGGTGCTCCGACTCGCTCCTCTGTAGCAGTCGGACCCAGCAACAGCTTTAGGTCTACACATAGACCGTCTGCTTCTTTGATTGACAGAGAGCGTAGGGTAGATAGAGGTTAGTCGTATTTGACTACTTTATCTGCTCGATGTGTTACTCAGTATTGGGTGCCAAAATCACTCTTGATTTACCCCAGTACTAAGACTTTACTCTCTGTTTGACTCAGGTTCGCGGGCAGGGAAGGGAAAGGTTTGGCTCGTAGACTCCGGGTGTTCATGACACATGACTGGAGACTCCCGTTGGTTTTCTTCCCTTGCCCGTGCTCCAGGTGATGAGACGATCACCTTCGAAGACGCTTCATCTGGGCGCATCATCGCCAAAGGTACAGTGCGCGTTAATGATTCTTTCATTTTGAAAGATGTTGCTTTGGTTAGTAAGCTGCAGTATAATTTGCTTTCCGTTTCTCAGCTTACCGATGACGGTTTTGAGGTGAGCTTTAAGAAAAACAATTGCAAAATTATTGATTCTTCGGGTAGTCTGGTTTGCGGGATTTCTCGGTATGGGAGGATCTTTCGTGCTGATTTTTCTGAGTCTTCTGGTGGTCCTCTCCGGTGTTTGGTTGCTTCTGAGTCCCGTGACCTTTCTTTCTGGCATAGGAGACTTGGTCATATTGGATTTGACCATTTGACCCGAGTTAGCGGCCACGACCTCATTCGTGGTTTGCCGAAACTCAAGATGGTTAAAGATCTAGTTTGTGTTCCTTGCCGGCACGGCAAGATGGTTGCCGCTTCCCATCCTCCGGTCACAGTTACTATGACCGATGCACCAGGATAGCTGCTCCATATGGATACTGTTGGACCAGCTCGAGTGCAGTCAGCAGGAGGGAAATGGTATGTTCTTGTCGTGGTCGATGACTTCTTGAGGTACTCTTGGGTGTTTTTCTTAGCCTCGAAGGATGAGACGTTTACACATTTCTGAGGTCTTTTCAGTAGGCTTTCTGTTGAGCTTCCGGGTGCCTTACGAGCGATTCGCAGTGACAATGGCACGGAGTTCAAGAAATCCTACTTTGAGAGGTTCTGCGATGAGACAAGTGTAGAGCACCAGTTCTCTTCTCCGCACGTCCCACAGCAGAATGGCGTCGTGGAGAGGAAGAACCGTACCTTGGTCGAGATGGCCAGGACGATGCTTGATGAGTATTCTACACCTAGGAAGTTTTGGGCTGAGGCTATAACGACCGCGTGCCATGTTTCGAACAGAGTTTTTCTTCGGGCACACTTGCATCGCACTTCTTATGAGTTGAGATACGGGCGGAAGCCCAGTGTCTCGCATTTTTGTGTATTTGGTTGCAAGTGTTTCATTCTGAAGTCCGGGACCTAGATAAGTTCGAGTCACGATCTTGTGATGGGATCTTTCTAGGTTACTCGACTTCTTCGTAGGCATATAGGGTCTGGAACTGCGAGTCTAGTAAAATGGTAGAGACCTGTGAGGTGACCTTCGACGAGGCCAGTCCGGGGACTAGGCCCAATATCTCAGGTTCTTTAGAGCAGTCCGAGCCCATCTTTGTGGATGATGAGGACGATGGAGATGAGTGTTGTCTACCCGATCTAGTTCCTAATCCTTCACCTGAGGTGCCTTCTTCCACTGCACCGCCAGGCGATTAGCCCGTGCCTTCTGCTTCCTCTGGAGCTAGTGGCTCTGTTCCTACCTCGTCAACTCATGAGGTAGAGGCCACTTCTTCATCACATCCAGGACCTCCCCGACATATCCAAAAAGACCATCATTCCGAGCAGATGATTGGAGACCTCTTTGAGCGAGTCACGCGCTCAAAGTCTGGCATGTCATATTTTCTGTCTCCATTCTGCCTTTGTTGCCTCATTTGAGCCCAAGGATGTTTGTCATGCTCTTTCTGATGAGTCTTGGGTCAATGCCATGTATGAGGAGTTAGAAAATTTCGAGAGAAACAAGGTCTGGTCGCTTGTTGAGCCCCCTCGAGGTCACAATGTCATTGGGACTAAGTGGGTGTTCAAGAACAAGCAGAGTGAGGATAGGGTGGTTGTTCGAAACAAGGCTAGACTGGTAGCTCAGGGCTTCTCCCAGGTTGAGGGTCTAGATTTTGAGGAGACCTTTGCCCCTGTAGCTAGACTTGAGGCCATTAGAATCTCGCTTGCCTTTGCAGCTTCTAAGGGTTTCAAGCTTTACCAGATGGATGTCAAGAGTGCCTTCCTCAATGGCTTTATTGAGGAAGAGGTCTATGTCAGACAGCCTCAAGGTATCGAGAACCCCAAATACCCAAACCATGTCTACAAGCTTTCCAAAGCCTTGTATGGACTTAAGCAGGACCCTAGAGCTTGGTATGAGAGGCTTAAGTCCTATCTGTTGAGTCATGGTTTTGAGATGGGTAAAGTGGATAAGACCTTGTTCATTCGCCGGCATGGCACTGACCTTCTGCTCGTCCAGATTTATGTGGATGACATCATCTTTGGCGGCTCTTCTCATACTCTTGCGTCACAGTTCTCGGGTGTCATGAGCATCGAGTTTGAGATGAGTATGATGGGCGAGTTGACCTTCTTCCTTGGCTTCCAGATCAAGCAGACTCGGGAGGGTACCTTCTTGCATCAGGGCAAGTACACTCGTGAACTCCTGAGATGCTTTGACATGAGTGATGGTAAGCCTGTGTCAACTCCCATGGCGTCCACAGCTTCTCTTGACCCAGACAAGGACAGCGAGCCAGTTGATCAGAAGGAGTATCGCAGCATGATCGGCTCCCTCTTGTACCTCACTGCCTCGAGACCGGACATACACTTCACGGTGTGTCTCTGTGCTCGGTTTCAGGCTTCTCCTCGCGTATCTCACCGCCTGGCGGTGAAACGCATCCTTCGGTACCTTCGAGCTACCATTGACTATGGTATCTGGTACTCTTCCTCGTACTGTCTTTCCTTGAGAGCCTACTCGGACGAAGACTTTGTTGGCTGTAGGATAGATAGGAAGAGCACTTCAGGCACCTGCCAATTCATTGGCACTTCTCTAGTTTCCTGGTCTTCGAGGAAGCAGTCCGGTGTTGCACAGTCCACCGCAGAGGCCGAGTACGTTGCTGCAGCCAGTTGCTGTAGCCAGGTGCTTTGGATGGTCTCGACCCTGCGGGACTTTGGGTTAGTTATCGACAGTGTTCCACTCTTTTGTGACAACACTTTTGCGATTAGCATTGCTAAGAACCCAGTGCAGCATTCTCGGACCAAGCATATTGATATCAGATATCACTTCCTTCGAGACCATGTGGAGAAGGGTGACATAGTGCTCCAGTTTATGGAGAGTGACCACCAGTTGGCTGATATCTTTACCAAGCCTTTGGATAGCTCTAGGTTTTCAGCTCCGCGGGGAGAGCTTGGGGTGGTTTGTCCTTATGGACTGTTGTGAGGAGGAGTTTTGTGCTTCATGCTTTATCTTGTATATTATGCTCTTACTCCTTTCTGTTGCATTGCATATGGGTGCATTGGGGTTAGTTATTCTAGCATAGGTTAGAGTGGTCTTCTCTTGTCTAGTTGTTTAGACTTCTTACTCTTATCTTATGATTCTAGGATGCTGCTTATTAGCTGGTTCTCTTCTTACTAGGTTGAGCTCACTCACTTCCTATAGGTTCTAGCGAGGGTTGGGCCACTTTCGGGTAGACAGGTTACGTGTTTGCTCCTTAGTCTGTTAGATGATCAGCTGATAGTCCCAGAGTCATATGGGGTAGATGAGAGTCAGTCTGAGCCATAGTATGCTCTATATCTTGTCTATGCTTTAAGGACTGCTTTTTCTGATTTTATTGCCAGCTTCTCGAGTTTATCACTTTGGTTCAGGGGGAGTTCATTTGGGAGCTTCTAGATCTTAATGTTGACCTAACTCTACTTGAACTAAAAATTTGCATCACATGTTGAGGGGGGGCTGGATTTTCTGCATTTCATTCTGCATTGTAATATAACTACATGGAGCCTTGGTTATTATCCTCTCATGACATGTTTACATTGCTTTACATCCTGCCGTGATTTGTGCTTCATTGCTAGATTGATCATGATTTTATATGTATAGTCAAGTCTTTGCCATGATAGGTTGATTAAAATGCACAACTTGAACTAATTCATGTCATGTTAGCTTTTGACACTAGTCTTTCTTTAGTTATCCTTTTATGATTCATGCCATGTCAAATAGACTGAGTTGAGTCTTGAATCTATATTGAGCTATGTTAGTTCCATGATGAAACATGAGTTAGTACAACCTTTTAAGAAAGCAAAAAGATCTCTTTTGTGCGAAAAAACTGATCTCACCAATTTTTTCTCATGAGACGGCTTGCCGTTGCACTAGGCATGAACTCAGGGGGAGTTTTGGATGACCAAGACTTTCTTCTTAAGCTTCTAGCTTGGAGTAGTCGCATAAGGCTTGAGATCTAGCACATGACTAAAAGTATTTGTTGGAAACAATCATGAGCTTTAAAAGAAAAATTTATGACAAATGTGCTTCATTTGCTAAATTATACAAAAAGATCAAGTACTTGAACACTTGTTTCTCTCTTGGACTTGTAGCACTCTAAATTGACTCAATGTTAGCTTCTTGGTTCCACTTAGCTTATTGACATGGCCTGCATCATCTTTGGATACCTCTAGGTAGACTATAATCATGGTTGACTTGACATGCTAAGAAATTCGACTAATATTCAGATTATGACTTATTTGGCTTAACTTGTCTATACATGTGTTGTCATGATCTTGATAGCATTCTTATTTGTTATGCCTTGATGTAATAATCCACGGTCATTTTGGATAATCTTCATGGCTCTAAATGCTTAAAATAAACAAACTTCAGCCATTTCATCCATTTTTGTGCCATATTCTCTCTTGTGCATCCTAGATGATTTTATTGCCAAAAGGAGGAGAATAGCGGAGAAAAAGCCATTTGGGACTTTCTAGAGCTTTGGAGATCAATTCGCTCTTTCTGGTGTTGCTCTAGTATTCCTTTTGTCGACATGGTCATAAGCTTCTTTGATCTTCTTTAGACCATGATTGACTTTCTTTTCAAACTCAACTTTATGTTTTTTCTTGGTTTGTCAATATACTCATCAAGGGAGAGATTGATAGACCATGTGGAGGTGACCCCAGTTGTGTGATGAGTAATTGACATCTGGTTTTAGGAAAGTCGAGTTTGGTTTGTGTGGTTCGGGCCATGCCGTTGCGCAGTGCAATTGGTTTCGGTCGGACCTTGTCGAGCTAGGTTGAACGTGCTTAAGTCGTTTATTTTTTGCTTCGATCAGTTTGGGCTTTGAGTATTTCTTCTGATGGTAATGTATGATTACATGTGTCGAGCGGTGCTATGTGATGTATTTCTTGTCTGTGATGGCTGCAGGACGTCGAGGTGGAGTCGTGGCGAGGCACGGGATGACCGGACTAGGCGCGGGCGGTGCCGAGGTCAAAACGGTCGAGGTGTGGCGAGGACTCGAGGTGGCTGCGTGGCTTGGAGGGCAAGGAATGAGGAAGCTTCCTAGAAGGTGCGCGAGGGGCGTTTTGGTAAATACGCAAAGCTGCACTAAAGGAAGTGGATTGTGGATAAAGTGTCATGAGTTGTTGAGAGCTAATGGGTAAAGTGGGTTGTAAAACCATTAGTGGAGGCTATAAATAGAGAGGTGCTCTCTAGTGCTATGCGCAGATTTTTAGAGAGAGAGAGAGTGGGTGTAAGAGTTAGGGTTTTAGTTGTTTCTCTCCATGTATGCATGAAATGTGAGGGTTGTAGACAAAAACCTTATGTAATCATTCATGTCTCGGTCTCAATCTATGAGAGTTATGTTTTGATTGATGTCATCATTTGTTCAATTTCTTGTTATATGAGTTTTTGTCTGCAGTAGTTTTTCTTTGGGAGTTTGTTCGGCTATCTCACTTGTTAAGGCTTCTTTGTTTATTCCCTGTTTGGTTTGTTTTGGCAGTAGATTGAGCAGTCTTCTGCCATTCGGTTTCTTGGCCGTAGTCTTGCTTTTCATTTTCTATTCCTTCCTGTTTTGTCCTCTGTTCGGCACTCCAAACAATTAATGTTTGGTTGAATGCAGTTGCTGCTTGGTACTTCTTTTTACTGCAAGAATTACATTGCTTTCCTGCCGATTTGTCTTGATCCGAATGCAGTCTTCTTTTTGCCTTTTTTTTGACTCGGTTAGGTGAGATTAAGACAGAAGCTCATTGCATTCAATCTCTCTCTCGGAAGCTTGTTTCTTGGACTTCTCTTTCTTTTGATTCCGTCCAGCAGTATTCAATTAATGTTGTTCGGCTGCAGCCCCTATGTACTCTCTTCAGTTCGAATTTTCACCAGAGAAAACTTCAGTTTGTTTTATTTATGCTATGCAAACAGCATTAAGCTTTATTATTTTCGGTTTTGCTTTGGGTTGAGAGGAGTTGTGATGGTCCAGCACTGTCTCTTCTTTCTTTTCATTTTGCTTTTCAGGTTCTTGTTGGTTTCTGCAGTTAGTGCAGTTTGGGTGTTGGAAAGGGAATGTTTCCTTTCTAGTCTTGCAGCAGCTTCGGTTTATTTTGATTGCTCTTTTCTTGGTTAGTTCAGCAACTAGACTGCAGTTCATTATGGTACTGTGCAGATTTCAGCTGTAAGCTTTGAATCTAATTGAAGTGTTGATTATCTCTTTTTGAGAAGGGCAGCTAGCTCTCATTGTCAGTCGATCTGAAGTCCTCCTTTTGCATTTATCTTGCTGAGCAAGTCAAGTCTTTTGAGCTTTTTGTCGATTAGTTGTCTCGTTCTCTCAGAGAGCATAAATCATCTTCTTCATAGCTTTTGTAGCTATCGGAGAACTAAGATTTTCGTGAATACTTCTAGGGGCGATTTTTAAAGGCTACATTCACCCCCCCTCTGTCGCCAACATCGATCCAACAATTGGTATCCATAAATAAGTTAGTGTAACATCCTGATTTTCAGAGTTTTTTTTTGAAGCTTTTAAAATAAAATTTACCATTTGAATTTTTCTGGAATTAATTAAAGCTTAAATGGAATTTTTATGAATTAAAAGGATTTAATATGATTAATTTGAACATTAACATTTGCCAATGTTATTTTATTTGAGTTCTTTGTGTCTCAAGGAATTTATTGGAATTTTTCTGGTTTTTTCTGAATTTAATTGCTATTTTCTAGACCTCAAATCAATTTAAATGAATTTCTGAAAAAGAAAAACCCCAGAAAATCCCAACCGGCCAGTGGGCCGAAACCCACCAGCCGGCCCAGCCCATTCCGCACCCGCGCCCCTCCGCCCGCGCCACGCGTCAGGCATCCGCTCCGCGCCCGCCCCGCCTTGGCCTCCCCGATGGCTGCCGCGTGTCATCCATCCACCGAGCCGCCCGCTCCCGCGCGCCATCCGTGCCGCCCGCTCGCTCGGAGCCACTGACAGGTGGGGCCCACCTGTCAGGGTCCTCGTCTCCGAGCAGGACTCTCCCTCCCGTGTCCGGCCCGGACTCCGCCCGCCGCCGCCGTCTCCGTCGCGGACTCTTCGCCGCACCCGACACGGTCGCCTCGGTGTCCGCGTTTAAAAGCCGGCCGACCCCTCGGTTTCCCTCGTCCCTCGAGCCGCCGCCACCGCCGCCGCTCACCGCCGCCGACGCCCGTGCGTTCGTCCCCGCCGGAGTTCGCCGCTGTGCGCCGCCGTCTGCCGTCGTCGTCGCTCGCTGTCTTCGCCGCCGGAGCTCGCCGCCGGTGAGTCCCGCCGCCGCCTCAGTCGCCGCCGGCCAGACCCCGCCGCCGTCCCAGACCCGCCGGCCAGCCGTCGCCGCCGCCCGGCCATCGCCGCGGACGCACCCGCGCCTCGCCGCCGCATCGGCCGCTCCGTCCGCGCCGCCTCGGTCCCCGCGCCGCCACGCCAGCGCTGACGCCAGCAGCGCCCGCCGCTTCACCTTTCCGTGTACCCAATCCACCGTGAGCCGTCCCGCTGACAAACCAGGCCTACCCGTCAGCCGAGCCCGTAGACCTGTGCGCCGGAGGGCCACGTCAGCTTGCCCCGTCAGCAGCCAGGTCAGCCACCACGTCAGCCACCGCGTACACGTGTCGCCACGTGGACGCCACGTCGGCCTCTACCGCCCGCGTCAGCAGCTAGCCGCCCGCACTGTTCCGTGCGCCGAGCCCACCGTAGACCCAGCTCCCCGTGCACCCGGTCCACAGCACAGTGCCCTTTTCCAATTTCCCCGATTTTCTGTAGATTTAATTTTCCAAGAGCCCGTTCTCCCTCGTCCTAGCTCCGATTGACCCGATTCTTCTTCCTAAATTCATCTAAAATTGAGCTCTATCTTTTGGTTCTGATTTTGCAGTTTTTGAAGTTTATTTGAATTTTATTTGATTTTATTTTGTCTTTTCGTCCCGTTTTCTCTCTCGTTAGATCGCGTGTTCAAAGGAGCGGAAGTTGGATTTGAAGATCAAGAGCCCTCAACTGAGCAAGTCCAAGGCAAGTCGTATTTTTTGATCATGTTGAACCCAGTTTTCAAATCTATTATGTATTATCTTGTTTTAAATTATCATGCATCGCTACTTTATTATAAAACCCTTGTATTGGTAGTTAATAACCTAATTGATTATTTCCTCCTTGATAATTTGAATACCATGATTCTATTGTCACCATAGGATGGGTAATTATTTAGTGATGCAATACTAGTTGTCACATGGGTGGTACGCTTATTTTGCTTAGCCATGCTTATTATTAGATCGCTGGGATCTATCATCACATGTGGTTAATTAATTTTGACTTAATGGTAAACTTGAACGTGGTGGTTAACCACAGTTATAAAATTTGTATGTCATGACATGGGTAGTGTCATGGGCATTGGTTATACAAACTTGCTTTCACTTGGGCGAATGATCGTGCAGTAAAGGGGGTGCAGGTTGCACATTGGGATGTGGATGCTTCGCCTGGGTAACTCTTAAGGACTTAACTTTGTGCGCCATTGATCTGAGCTTAATCGTGCAAACCACATGTCTAGTATGGGATGGACCTGGCATAATAATTTGTGAAGTCTCCACTTTGGTTTTACTACTGATGTTGTGTGGCGCAAGAGGGGGCAATTATCGACTAGGGGGTTACCCTACTCGACGGCGAATCCTTAGCGAGTGGGATCGGGTGGAGATGGATCATTGTAAAAGCCTTGTTGTGATTATCTTTAACGTGAGGATTATCACATCGTGTGGGTACAGTTGTGCAACCTCTGCAGAGTGTAAAACTATTCGAATAGCCGTGTCCTCGGTCATGGACAATGCTCGGTGATTTCACACGAGGGGTAGAGTCTTTATGAAATCTGGTTGGGTTGAGCTGGGAAGTGAATGGTCAGTTCACTTGTGGTTATATTCAATTCCTTTGATTATTAATTTAACGTCCTTTGTTAAAGATGCTCTTCAATCTATGTATGATATTTACTTCAAATTGTTGCTTTATGCAAAATTAACCTTTCAGCCATCCATTGGTAAGCCTTGCATACTATATTGCATCTTTGTTACAAACGACTTGCTGAGTACCAATGTACTCACGGCTTTGTGCCCCTGTTGCTCAGTTGAGGAGGAGGAGTATCACCAGCAGGAGGTTCCAGAAGGAGAGTTCTTCGACGTCTTCGCGGATTAGGCTTCGTTCTCCACTCGATAGCCTGTGGGCGTGTCGATTGGCTGCTGCGCTTTCTTTTGGATTTCCGCTGCTAGTTACTTTTAAGCCTTTCAGGCTATTAATTGTAAGCTTGACCATAAGGTCGTACTCTGATGATTGTTAATAATATTTGAGTCTTTTCTTAGTGAATCGTGATATGTTCGATATTTCATCTTTGTTTATACTGTGTGCACTAGCGTGATCCTGGACTAGTGCAGAATACACAGGAGAGTCCGGATTTGTATATTCGGGTCTCTACAGAGATGGTATCAGAGCTATATCGACTGTAGGACGGAGCCCTAGTTAGAATGGTCGAATTAGTCAAGTTTTAAAAATTTATTTTCTAAATCAAATCAACCCAATGATTGTATAGTAAATCTTTATTCTTACCTCATTCTTAGGATTCTTGCTCCTTGTCTCCTCTGAGAACTTGTTTTCGAAACTAAATTTGACTTCTTATCCCTATAAAGTCTATAGATGTCTCGAGTGTCCCTCCATCAAAGTGAAAGCTGGTATGGAATTCTTCAAGCTGTGCTGTGAAGTTTGGATCAAGGAAGCACCCCAATGTTTCAAGAAAAGATTAGAAATTTCCGTGAAGATTAGGAGCCATTAGATTTGAACCTTGTTATAGTGTTAGTATCGTATAGATCGTTTTTATTTGCCATTGGGTGTGATGTGAGCTGCAGTTTTGCTTCTGGCATTATGATGCAGTCACGTCAAAAATCTTTTTGTGCAGTTTATTGCTTCTTTTGTTAGCCTTTTCGGCTAAGTGTTTGCTTAGTTTAGGGTTGCCATTAGAATATTCCCCTTAGACGAGTTTACCGCTTACCTTTTGCTTTTCCCTCTTACCTATTGAGCCTTCAGAAGTCAGTTCTCAGCAAGTGGTCTTTCTTTCAGAGCAGAGCAAAAATGGTTGATACTCGGAGCACCGCAGGACGCAGTCAGATGAACCAGGACCCAGAGGGCAGCAACGCAAACCGGGCAACTCAGAAACTACAAGCAATTCCAATGGGTTTGGATCCGATCGTAAGTCAGTTTTTGGCAGCACAAACTCGGCTCATACAAATAGTGTTGCAACAAGCGAACAACAATGCCAAAGCTTCCTGGGTTGCCCCATTGATACCTTGTCAGCAGTGTCCCTCTGATAAGTCGTTAAGAATCAAGGCACAGGAAACACTTCATCAGGATGACTGCATGGGACATCGTTCTTCTACAAGCCATAATCCAGATAGAGATGTTATCTGCTACCGTTGTGGTGGGGATGGACACGTAGCCTTCCAATGTCCTCAAAAAGGGGAAGCCTCAACAACGTCGTCTCCAATGTCGCACCTGGTAACCTATTCTTTTAGTAAGCCTGAATCTCGGGGTCGAGATTCCGTTTAAGGGGGGAGGTTTGTAACATCCTGATTTTCAGAGTTTTTTTTTGAAGCTTTTAAAATAAAATTTACCATTTGAATTTTTCTATAATTAATTAAAGCTTAAATGGAATTTTTATGAATTAAAAGGATTTAATATGATTAATTTGAACATTAACATTTGCCAATGTTATTTTATTTGAGTTCTTTGTGTCTCAAGGAATTTATTGGAATTTTTCTGGTTTTTTCTGAATTTAATTGCTATTTTCTAGACCTCAAATCAATTTAAATGAATTTCTGAAAAAGAAAAACCCCAGAAAATCCCAACCGGCCAGTGGGCCGAAACCCACCAGCCGGCCCAGCCCATTCCGCACCCGCGCCCCTCCGCCCGCGCCACGCGTCAGGCATCCGCTCCGCGCCCGCCCCGCCTTGGCCTCCCCGATGGCTGCCGCGTGTCATCCATCCACCGAGCCGCCCGCTCCCGCGCGCCATCCGTGCCGCCCGCTCGCTCGGAGCCACTGACAGGTGGGGCCCACCTGTCAGGGTCCTCGTCTCCGAGCAGGACTCTCCCTCCCGTGTCCGGCCCGGACTCCGCCCGCCGCCGCCGTCTCCGTCGCGGACTCTTCGCCGCACCCGACACGGTCGCCTCGGTGTCCGCGTTTAAAAGCCGGCCGACCCCTCGGTTTCCCTCGTCCCTCGAGCCGCCGCCACCGCCGCCGCTCACCGCCGCCGACGCCCGTGCGTTCGTCCCCGCCGGAGTTCGCCGCTGTGCGCCGCCGTCTGCCGTCGTCGTCGCTCGCTGTCTTCGCCGCCGGAGCTCGTCGCCGGTGAGTCCCGCCGCCGCCTCAGTCGCCGCCGGCCAGACCCCGCCGCCGTCCCAGACCCGCCGGCCAGCCGTCGCCGCCGCCCGGCCATCGCCGCGGACGCACCCGCGCCTCGCCGCCGCATCGGCCGCTCCGTCCGCGCCGCCTCGGTCCCCGCGCCGCCACGCCAGCGCTGACGCCAGCAGCGCCCGCCGCTTCACCTTTCCGTGTACCCAATCCACCGTGAGCCGTCCCGCTGACAAACCAGGCCTACCCGTCAGCCGAGCCTGTAGACCTGTGCGCCGGAGGGCCACGTCAGCTTGCCCCGTCAGCAGCCAGGTCAGCCACCACGTCAGCCACCGCGTACACGTGTCGCCACGTGGACGCCACGTCGGCCTCTACCGCCCGCGTCAGCAGCTAGCCGCCCGCACTGTTCCGTGCGCCGAGCCCACCGTAGACCCAGCTCCCCGTGCACCCGGTCCACAGCACAGTGCCCTTTTCCAATTTCCCCGATTTTCTGTAGATTTAATTTTCCAAGAGCCCGTTCTCCCTCGTCCTAGCTCCGATTGACCCGATTCTTCTTCCTAAATTCATCTAAAATTGAGCTCTATCTTTTGGTTCTGATTTTGCAGTTTTTGAAGTTTATTTGAATTTTATTTGATTTTATTTTGTCTTTTCGTCCCATTTTCTCTCTCGTTAGATCGCGTGTTCAAAGGAGCGGAAGTTGGATTTGAAGATCAAGAGCCCTCAACTGAGCAAGGCCAAGGCAAGTCGTATTTTTTGATCATGTTGAACCCAGTTTTCAAATCTATTATGTATTATCTTGTTTTAAATTATCATGCATCGCTACTTTATTATAAAACCCTTGTATTGGTAGTTAATAACCTAATTGATTATTTCCTCCTTGATAATTTGAATACCATGATTCTATTGTCACCATAGGATGGGTAATTATTTAGTGATGCAATACTAGTTGTCACATGGGTGGTACGCTTATTTTGCTTAGCCATGCTTATTATTAGATCGCTGGGATCTATCATCACATGTGGTTAATTAATTTTGACTTAATGGTAAACTTGAACGTGGTGGTTAACCACAGTTATAAAATTTGTATGTCATGACATGGGTAGTGTCATGGGCATTGGTTATACAAACTTGCTTTCACTTGGGCGAATGATCGTGCAGTAAAGGGGGTGCAGGTTGCACATTGGGATGTGGATGCTTCGCCTGGGTAACTCTTAAGGACTTAACTTTGTGCGCCATTGATCTGAGCTTAATCGTGCAAACCACATGTCTAGTATGGGATGGACCTGGCATAATAATTTGTGAAGTCTCCACTTTGGTTTTACTACTGATGTTGTGTGGCGCAAGAGGGGGCAATTATCGACTAGGGGGTTACCCTACTCGACGGCGAATCCTTAGCGAGTGGGATCGGGTGGAGATGGATCATTGTAAAAGCCTTGTTGTGATTATCTTTAACGTGAGGATTATCACATCGTGTGGGTACAGTTGTGCAACCTCTGCAGAGTGTAAAACTATTCGAATAGCCGTGTCCTCGGTCATGGACAATGCTCGGTGATTTCACACGAGGGGTAGAGTCTTTATGAAATCTGGTTGGGTTGAGCTGGGAAGTGAATGGTCAGTTCACTTGTGGTTATATTCAATTCCTTTGATTATTAATTTAACGTCCTTTGTTAAAGATGCTCTTCAATCTATGTATGATATTTACTTCAAATTGTTGCTTTATGCAAAATTAACCTTTCAGCCATCCATTGGTAAGCCTTGCATACTATATTGCATCTTTGTTACAAACGACTTGCTGAGTACCAATGTACTCACGGCTTTGTGCCCCTGTTGCTCAGTTGAGGAGGAGGAGTATCACCAGCAGGAGGTTCCAGAAGGAGAGTTCTTCGACGTCTTCGCGGATTAGGCTTCGTTCTCCACTCGATAGCCTGTGGGCGTGTCGATTGGCTGCTGCGCTTTCTTTTGGATTTCCGCTGCTAGTTACTTTTAAGCCTTTCAGGCTATTAATTGTAAGCTTGACCATAAGGTCGTACTCTGATGATTGTTAATAATATTTGAGTCTTTTCTTAGTGAATCGTGATATGTTCGTTATTTCATCTTTGTTTATACTGTGTGCACTAGCGTGATCCTGGACTAGTGCAGAATACACAGGAGAGTCCGGATTTGTATATTCGGGTCTCTACAGTTAGCCAAGACTGTCCTACACCAGCCTTGTGGTAGTACAAAATGGGCTTTATAGCAGTAGCCCATAGACTGGTCCTTAATTTGACTTTGGCTCAAACCACATACCCCTTTTGCTTGACAATCAACATTGTGTCACCGAACAACAATGCATGTCAGCACCCACCATCTAACCATTAGTCTAAGTCTAAACCAAATTTTATATTTTGTTTCAAAATAATTCATAGACTTTCTTGACTCACTGAAGTTAAGAATATATTTGAGAAACTCATCATTTTATGTAAAAAAGGTTCTCCAAAACAAAAGTTATATTCATACAGGTTTAAGCATTGCTACAAAAAATCTCTAGCCATACTAATGTACTAACTAGAGTTTTATTCTAGGGTGACAAGGTATTCAGGGATCAATGTCAAAAGAGGTAATAACAAATAGGCGTTAACTAAATTTAAAACTGAATTGAAATACATTTAATAAAAATATGCATGTACAATAATTTAAAACAACATAATTTTATTTGTATACTGGGATCAACATGATCAAGGTGTATGATTTGCATTGCTCCATGAATTGGTGTAAATCATCGTCGAATAATTCTTCCGAATTGTTGTAGTCTACACGTGAAAATACCCAAGCAAACTCAAATAAAATCCAAATAAATTCAAATAAACTCCAATACTAAAAAGGAGGGCAGAAATAGATATATTGGACTACAGATAGTGTTATCATAGACGGTTCAAAACCGTCATCATAAACGGTTTCTGAACCGCCTGCATTTATGTGTCAGTGATAATAGCCGGTTATCATAGACGGCTCCCACACTATTTGTGATAACTTACAACATAGATGGTTTTTCAGAAAAACTATCTGTGATACTCGACTATCACAGATGGTTTTTTGTGTTAACCGTCTGCGATATGAACGATATCACAGACAGTTTTTGTTATTAACCGTCTGTGATATGGTTCATATCATAGACAAGTGAAGCATATATCATGAAGTATTAAAGGTCATAAAACAAATTAGCCAACTACTGAAGAACACAAAACAAATTAGCCAATTATTGAGACAGACCACAAGATTGACAAATGACAATAATAGTAAAAATTTAGAGCTCAAACTTGAATATCCAATTTTAGTATTAGATCTTTTAGCTAACAAGTGAAGCATATATCATGAAGTACTAAAGGTCATAAAATAAATTAGCCAACTACTGAAGATCACAAAACAAATTAGCCAACTATTGATACATACCACAAGATTGACAAATGATAGTAATAGTAAAAATTTAGAGCTCAAGCTTGAATATCCAATTTTAGTATTAGATCTTGTAGCTAATAAGTAAAGCATATATCATGAAGTACTAAAGGTCATAAAACAAATTAGCCAACTACTGAAGATCACAAAATAAATTAGCCAACTATCGAGACAGACCACAAGATTGACAAATGAGGGAGAGGCAAATGGCATCAGGAGGGAGAGGCGGCATCGTCAGGGAGAGGCGGCCGTCGTCAGGAGGGATAGGCAACTGGTGTCAGGAGGGAGAGGCGGGCGGTGATGGGAGGGAGAGGAGGATGGCAACGAGAGGGAGAGGTGGACAGCAACGGGAGGGAGAGGCGGCGTCAAGAGGGAGAGGTTGACAGCGACGGGAGGGAGAGGCGGCATCGGGAGGGAGAGGCGGACGACGACGGGAGGGAGAGGCAGCGTCGGGAGGGAGAGGCGGCGTCGCGCATGAGTGAGCAGTGAGATCTAGCAAAACCTAGTAGGGCGGTGGAGACGGAGTGCATGAGTGAGGACTCTATGAGTAGAACCTATCCTTAGGGTATATTTATGGGGAAACTATCACCGACGGTTCATTTATGGAACCGTCTGTGATAATAATATCACTGACGGTTCTTTTGTGGAACCGTCTGTGATAATACTATCACAGACATTCTTTTATAGAATCATCTATGATATTCAACATATCATAGACGGTTCTATAAAAAACTATCTGTGATAGTATTATCATAGATGGTTTGTTCTGATAAACCGCCTGTGATTGTTCGCTCCATCTAGCCACAAAAAAATCATGCTGGTCATGCAATATGAAAAATGCAAGCATAATTATAAATATAACTATTTCTTAATTACTGAATCAATTACAATTACAATGGAATATAGTTCCATAATTACATGCCAAGTTTCCTAATTATGATTACACTGCAACAATTTCCAAATAGGTGCTGGCTGTGTGGGATCATTTATTACACTTGGCTATTTTCTTTTAAATAAAGCCTTCCGAATGGAGGCCACTCATCAAATTGATTGTACTCTTCCTCATCCACAACATTCTCAACTCCGACAATCATTCTTTTTTTATGAAGAACTACATGGCCCTTCTTATTTACCAGGTCAGTTATATAAAATACTTGAACAACTTACCTAGCGAGTACGAATGGTTCGTCTTCATATCCTACACATTCGAGATCCACGGTATTGATGCTGTACTTGTCGACCTTTACGCCCTGTGGGAGTTGGACCCAACGGCACCAAAATAGAGGAATTTTGAAAATTATGTAGTCAATCTCCCAAATCTCCTCTACAAGCCTGTAGTACGAGCTTGGGCCAGCGGTACTGACTTGCGCATCATAGGCATCTATGCAGACACCTGCATTTTACACTGTGCTCTTTCTATTCTAATCTATTGTATAAAATGTGTAGCCATTAATGTCGTATCCTTGCCATGTCACAATTGTAAATTTTTGGCCCTTTTGCGAACTATTGTAATGTTTCACTTGACGACCTTCCAGTCAATCACACCTTCAACCATTCGTTAAACTAACGGTTGTGTTGTCTCATGATCCAAACCTCTGATTGGCCTGCATTCTCTTGGCGTAGAATGTCCTTGTACACTTAAATATATGGGGTCACTTCAATCATGTGTTGTAAAACTATGAAATGGGCTTGAGCATACGTATCTCGATCCAGAGTTATTTCTTTCCTTCTGATAGTCCCGATACCCTCTAGCCTCCCCTCGTGACGAGATAGAGGTATACCTATCGGTTCGACCTGAGCCGTGTAGCCGATGCAGAATTCAATGACCTCTTCAGTTGTATAACGTTTGATGATGGTACCCTCCGATTGAGATTGATTACGTACATAGGACTTGAGAATTCCCATGTGCCTCTTCAACGGGTACATATGACGTAGAAACACGGGGTCGGATATCTTTATCTCTTTCACAAGGTGGACAACGAGATATATCATAATATCAAAAAATGACAGAGCGAAATACATCTTTAGATGACATAGAGTTGTCACCACCTCTGTAGGATCGAAATGACAATAGAGGGGGTGAATGGTGCCTTCAAACCGCCCCTAGTATTCTCACAAACTTCTTCTCCGATAGCTATAACAGCTATGAAGAAAGAGGAGAGATACCTACTGGAAACTGAGAAAGAGCACAACCACAAAGAAAAACAACACAAGAAATTTAAAGCAGTTCAGAGAGCAGCCAATTTGAAGGCAAGCCTTGAGGCCGGTCTGACCGCAAGTGTGATAGCGGTCTGACCGCCGAAGCACTGCCGGTCTGCCGCCGTAGCAAGGCCGGTCTGACCGCCAAGGTAAGAGCGGTCTGACCGCTGTGGAATTTCTGGTCTGACCGGGGAACAGAGTCTGTTTTCAGGTTAACTCTGAAAATTGAACGGAAACTACGAAAAGCACACTCCCGAAAGAAAATTGTCCAGAGCTGTCAATCCAAAAATACAAAGTCGAACCACAACAGAGGAATCAGTCAAGAAATTGTGAGCCTAAAACTAAAAGAACCAAAGATGATCAAGTCACATGAACGAAAACCAACTAGAACAAAGAAAAACTAATTGACTGAAAATACTCTGAATAGTGAATATTGTAATGCCAAAGAGAAAACAGAGGAAGAGACCATATGCCAAAAAGCTTGTGACTCCCTAATCTTCTGAACATGAGACTTTTGATCACACCAAGTAAAGGGCCTTAGATCGAGGAAACACAAAACTAAAAGAACATTTAGCCGAAATTCATTAGTGAAGAATGGTTGAGCAAAGAAACCGAGGAGATGAAAATTTCTCAACTGCTGAATCCAGTTTGCAACCAGATTCTGATTTACTGATTATTTGGCCAAGAGATTTCAAACCTAGCAAAAATATAACCTCTAATCCAAGAAGAAATCAAGAACACAAGACTCCTCTGCTAACAGAAACAGTAAACCCTAGAAAAGGCATAAACAAAGGAACTCGAGGGCATGACTGAGAGACGAAAGAACTCTTCGATTCAGCCTTTTGCTCTCGGGAATGAACTAGCCAAAGAGCCTTGAGGAAATTCCCAGTTCAGAGCAACAAAGATTCTGCAGCTACTTGATCAAAATATTCAACTCAAAAATCAACATAAGCAGATAAGAACAGAGAGTAGCGAAGAAAGAACAGAAGTAGACACATAGATAAACTAAAAATCATAGCAACTCAAACACAGGATTCCTCAAATGGATTCAGAGAGATGAATGATTACAAGATAAAATTGTCTACATCCATTCCATAGCAACTCTCACATTCTGAGCAACACACACAAAAAGGAAAAACCCTAGAGACCAAGGCTGCCAAGCAGCTACTCACGCAGGAAGAGGGACAAAAGCAAAAAACTACACCTACACCTAAGCTCTAGCATCTCTTTTATAGCCTCAAGTTACCGGGTTTACATCCACCTTTACCCATTAACACCAACAACTCTGCGCTTTACCCATTAATTCCAATCGAATCCGCTTCCACTTTTGCAGCCTTGCGCATTTTACCAAAATGCCACTCCTGCACCTTTCTGGAAGCTTCCTCTTTTCTTGCTGTCCAAGCCTTGCAACCACCTTGAACCCTCGCCGTCTTCGGCATCTCTCGACCGCTTCGACCTCAGCACCGCCTATGCCTAGTCAACCATCCCATGCCTCGCCACGACTTAGCCTCAAAGTCCTGCAACCATCACAGACAAGAAAACATCACATAGCACCGCTCAAAACGTTATGAACAAAAAATCTGTAACAAGAAAAGTTTACTCGTAAAACATCCCTGCTGATCATAGCCTACTCGCGACAGTTGAAATCACAAAGTATGCAACACTCATAGACCACGACCACAAACCACGTCGATATGATCAAATCAAACGTCCACTTCGACTGACCGCGCCAGACTGTGCTAAGCTACGATTTGGCACAAAACACACAAATCAAACTCAAACTTTCTAAAACAAGTGTCAATTACTCATCACACTCATGGGGTCACCTCCACATGGTCTCTCAATCTCCCCCTTGATGAGTATATTGACAAACACAGAAAAAGCATAAAGTTGAGTTTGAATTTTTGTTTTAATTGAGAGAGTCACACATGGTCTGAGAGGAGAAACAGAGAGAGTCAAGACCATGTTGACAAAAGAGGACACTGGAGCAGAAACAGGAAGAGCAAATTTTTCTCCAAAGCTCCAGAAAGAGTCCCTTGAAATGGCTTTTTCTCCATTATTCTCCCCCTTTGGAAATTAAATAATCAAGATGCAGGGAAGAAAAGGAGCATGACTTGGATGAAATGGTTGTATTTTATTCAATCTAAGCAATTAGAGCCATGAAGATTATCCAAAATGACGTTTGACATATTACACCAAGCCATAACACAATTGGATACTATCTAGATCATGACAAGACATGTATAATCAAGCTAAACCAAAAGGTCATAATCTGACAATTAGATGAATTGATTAGCATGTCAAGTTATTCAAGATTATAGTCTAGCTAAACGTATCCAAGGATGATGCAAGCCATGTCAATATTCTAAGTGGAACAAAGAAACTAGAATTGAGTCAATTTAGAGTGCTATAAGTTCAAGAATAAATCATTTGTTTGAGTACTTGGTCTTTTTGTAATTAAGCAAATTTAGCACAATTGACATGTTTTTCCTTTTAGAAACTCATGGTTGCGTCCAACCAAAATTTTTATTTAGTCATGTGGCTAGAAGCTTAAGAAAATGATCTTGGTCAACCAAAACTCCCCTGAGTTCAT